>PVJL010004841.1:0-83361 GCA_004026885.1 Lyroderma lyra
TAGTACAGGTCTTCTTTAATGATCTTCAATAACATTTATAATGTTCTCCATAAAGAGCTTGCTAATCTTTTCTAGGTACCTTATTATTATTTTTTTGGTTTCTTGTTTTGTTTTTGTCCCAAATGTAAGCAATATTTTAAAAATTTAAATCTAGTATATCCTCATTTTATAAATGGGGAATGTAAAGTTCACTCTTAAATTTATGAGAAATTGGAGAGAACATATTTGTGAATTACTCTAAATTCTTTTTGAGTGACAAGAGTCCCTCATATATGCTCATTTATATGAATAGTAAAATATCATAGCATTCTAAATATTTTACTAATAGTATAAACATCTCACCTATTCTCCTTGACACACAGAGAATGGGAAATTGTATGCTTTGTGTATAAAAGGAGGAATAAGATATATATGAACATTCTTACAAACAATGAATTAAAGCTGATCCAGACCGCTGGTCTAAACTTTTCAACTTGAGATCACTGTCTTCTACAATACTGTGTAAAAAGCTTTTCTTTTTAGCACACTAAAAATTCACATCACAATTCCAAGTTGGGTTTTCCTCTTGAGACTCCACTGAATTAATATGTCTCAGCCTAGACATTACAGATTTTTTTGTGTGTGAGAATAAAATGGTCTGGCTCACATATCAGGCTGGGAAATCAGTGAGTGAGTGCCGGATTACACTGAATCTTATTACATCCAGTATACTCAGGGGAATTTTATTTGTTGTTACTTATCAAGCTTTTTCTCCCCAAACTACTTTGGTTTTTTAATATAGTGAACTATTTAAGTATTTGTAAGAAAAAGAAATCCTTCAGTCTAGCAAAAGTCCACATTGCCACAATCGCCATTTTGATTCTAATCCTTTAAACACCTGAGTTGTTTCAATGTTCTCAAATTCTTTGCTTTTTTCTTAGCCATACCCAATTACCAGGATCTATTTATAAATTTTCAGCTCTTAATACAAAAGCCAATTTTCATACTTCAACTTTTTAAAATAGACAATGACATTAAAAGTCATAAGCATTTAGTGTCCATGCTTAAATGTATCGTGCTTTTTTGTAAGCAATAGAACGTTATCTATTTGCTAAAGGGTACCATTAGCCTGTTGCCTTTTCGGTTTATAGTACTTTCTGCATCCTTCTGGCCTCTCTAAGCAAGCCGCCCTTCCTACCAGAGACAGCCTGCTTCTGTTTGCATTCAGTATGTTCCGGTAGTGGCTTTTTGTATGCTGTCCAAGTTTTGCAGATGTTTTCTACTGGGAGATGGTCCAGTAGGGTCTTTGTCATATTTGGAAGCAGAAGTTCTATCTGTGCCTGGACATTGAATCTTGAGAGTCATTTCTTGCCTTGCCTAACACAATAGTCTCCTAACCAGTCCCTGCTTCAGTAGTCTCAACACATCAGCCAGTAGGATACTGTTAAAACGTAACAGGGACTTCCAGTGTCTCTGCATTTTACTCGCAGTAAATCCATAAATGCTTGCAGTGTTCTACTCTGCCTGTCTGAAACTCCTTGTCCTTGGCTTCCTGGTCCCAGGTTTGTACTGGTTTCCATACTACTTTTCTGACACTCATTCATCTGCTCGTGTTTACTCTTGCTCCTCTCATCCTGAAAGGTGGGTCGACCCCCCAAATGTGGTTCTTAGCAGTCTGGTCTTTCTTCTGTTCACTTTCTTCTGCAGAGATCTCATCCACTTCCACACTTTAAGCTTACATGACAGGACACTGAATGAGTTTTTTTTCCTATTCCCAGGAATTGGAGACCTGGATCCAATGCCCAAGGCGAGAGGCCTTAAGTATTTTCTGCTTTCTCAACAGAGCGGCCAACAGCACTGATGTAAGGAGAGAGAGTTAAGAGTTTTGGGGCTCAGGGTAGTGAACCGCCTTCACTCTCGTTATCTGCCCGGATTTGAATAAACGCACGCGAAACTAGAGTGCGTTTGTGCAGGTTCTAGCCACAGTTGTCAGAAGGAGGGGCTGATCTAACTTTGCTCCCAGGATCTGAGTCCGCCACGCGGAGGCAGAACCCAGGCGGCCGGGAGGCGGAACCCAGACGCGCGCGCCCCTGCTTCTGGCCGGGCGCCGGGCGCGGTGCACCACGGGCGCGCACCACGGGCCGGCATGGAGGAGCGCGGTGATTCCGATCCGACCCCGGGCTGCAGCGGTCTGGGCCCGGGCGGCGTTCGCAGCGGCGGCGGCGCCCAGTCATGGGCCCCCGAGGACGCCTGGATTGGCACCCACCCAAAGGTCAGGAGGCGCGAGAGGAGCGGGGTGCCGGTCCAAGCCCCAGGCGGTACCCCCGCGCCGCTCTCCCCCTTCTACTCTCCACTCCTGCTCTGCCGGGTCGCGAGTTCGCGTGCGACCCTCCCGG
Source organism: Lyroderma lyra (assembly GCA_004026885.1). NCBI lineage: Eukaryota > Metazoa > Chordata > Mammalia > Chiroptera > Megadermatidae > Lyroderma > Lyroderma lyra. The sequence continues at coordinate 2,376 of PVJL010004841.1, forward strand.
AGGGGGACCAGTATGCACACTGCCAGCCGTAGGCAGTACTGGTTTTGTTTGTTTCAGTGAGTTGAACTGTTGCTCTGACACTACTCCCCACCTCCCACGCCCCACCACACACACATTTCGCTTTTCTTAAGGGGAGGGGAAGACAGACCCAGCCCCTCTCAAGCCAGAGGCCAGCACCGGCCACCCAACTAATATCTGAGTTTTGCCATCTGGGGCCGGATCTGGGAATGGTCTTACTTAGTCCTCACAGTAACCATGCAAAAACTATATAAGATCTCGGAGGCTATAATGATAAAGGTTTAGGCACTTAGCCATGGGCCCAGAGAGAGCATCTTGATTTAGCTGAAGTGCCCATTCCTAATTTTCCACATTTCTTGACAACTTCGCATAGGTTCCTGGCCAGAGCAGAACTACTCACCTTGTGGGTGTATTTTTCTGTATTTTTCGGTAAGGCAAGGAAAGAGTTTCTTGCTTGCTTCTGCTGGGCAAATGGCTGCCTTGTACCAGTACTGGGCCAACCAATAAATGGAGAGTGAGTAGCGGTGGAGGTTTCATAGGAATCTCAGGAACTGGTCTAGTAACTTCAATAGAATTGTAGTCTTCTGATGGAGCATAATATTCATAGGTAATTATCTAAGAACAGTCAAGAAACAGAACATTTTGAAGATATAAGTCTGAAAAGTGAACCCCTTTCTGTTTCATCTTGCTTAATTTTATCCTACAGCTCTGTCCCCCTTACTTCTCCTCCAGGTGAGAAAAACAGACATTAACATGGCGATGTTATTCAGTGTCATGCAAGGAAACACCGTAACATGGAGAAGCAGCATAGTGGTTAGGAGCATGAACTCCAAGTTGCAGTGCCCGAGTTTGTATCCTGGTTCTGTCACTAGCTTTGCGATTTGGGGCAAATTGTTTAATCTTGTTGTGCCTCAGTTTCCTCATCTGTCAAATGGAGATAAGAGTCCTTACCTCAGAGGGTTGTAACAGGATTAAATTAGTTAATATTTTTAAAGCAATGAACATGTGCATATAGTAAACACTGTGTAAATATTTAATAAGTGAAACACCAGTAACAAGTTTTAAAAACCTCATCTAGATTTGGTGGTGCCATCAGTTTTTATACGTGCAGAGTTTTTCTCTTTGATGTCAATAGCTGCATAGGCCCTGACTTAGCACATTTTCCCTTTTGATTTTTCTTCTTAGAGGAGCTTATTGATGAAAGAGAGAGAAAGAAAGAAAGGGAGAAAGAGAGAACAGACAGTTCTGCATTTTTTTTATTCAATTTGAAAATTACTTAGCTCTGTATAGTAATAATATGGTATCAGATTTATCATCCTAAAACACTACCTTCATTAAATTATTCTCATGCTTAGAAATCCTCAGTGTTTCTTTATGGGTAAAATTCAGACTTTAGCTTCACCATCAAGGCCTTGCAGCCTGGTCTCCAATTATCTTTTTGGTGCTATTTTCAAGCACATTGGAGGTTTGAGGAAGACAACTAATAACACCCCTGTTCTCTTGCACCTGTACACTTACGATGAAGCCAGTAGGAGAATGTGACTTCAGATTCAGCCATGCAGGTGTGCTAATCCCTCACCTCTGTGTTAGCCCTCCTTACCTACCTAATGATGACCAGCACATCTGAAGCAGCAGCAGCAGCTTGGTCTTTTCTTTAAAATCCAGCAATCAGATAACTCCCTAGTCTTCAGTGAGAAGGGTGGAGAAAGAAGCCAGCAGTGGTATTCTCACAGACTTCTTCCACATGCAAATAAGAGACCAGGGAAATAGAGGCTCCCACTGACATTCCCCAACAAAAGTCTTATTAAAAAAGTCTCTACTCCTGGCAGATAAGTTTCTTTATAGGCCCTTGAAGATGTGTAATTTGTTCTCAACTTTGTGTGATTACCTACGTAGTTACTCTACCTTCTGAGTTTACTCAAGTTGTACAAGTCTTTCAGGACTCGACTTGTATCCCACCTCTGCCATAAAACATTCACCAACCCAGCTGCCTGAATGGAGCTCCTCTGACCCGTTGGGCCATGTTTTTTAAATTCCACTCACTTGGTTTTTAGTCACTTACTATCATATATTGTTATTTGCCTGATAATTGTAAGTATGCAGTCTGTTTACTCTAATAATCGCAAGTTTTCTAGAGGCAGAAATCAGGTCTTATATTACCTTGCAACTCCCGCTATACCTAGAAGAGAGTTTTATACATTATAGATATTTAATAAATAGTTGTTGATTGAATGAAAGAAAATATTAAGAGATGCATCCTTTTCTCTTTAACAATTATGTTTTGATTTTCAGTATTTAGAAATGATGGAATTAGACATAGGAGATGCCACCCAAGTTTATATAGCATTCTTGGTTTACCTGGACCTCATGGAAAGTAAGTTATTTGTTTATATTATTTTATTATTGGGAACATGGTGAAGGATTGGGGAGTTGGATTGAGATATAGCATTGAGATATAGCATTATAATAAGCCATCATTTATGCATTTGCTATAATTTTGTCAACTTAGTAATTTCTTCATTCACATTGATAATTACTGAGTTGCAAAATACTAAAAAAGTAAAAAGAAGGTAGTGTTATGAGTGATATTTGTTCAGCTGAGCATTAGATAGAAGTTTAGAATTTTTATCTTTGGTTTTTGATAAGCATTATTGTCCATTCAATGATGCTCCTTCAGGTAAAAGTTGGCATGAAGTAAACTGTGTGGGGTTGCCAGACCTCCAGCTCATCTGCCTGGTCGGGACGGAGATAGAGGGAGAAGGGTTACAGACTGTGGTGCCCACACCCATCAGCGCTTCCCTCAGCCACAACAGGTGAGCAGGTGACTTTGGTCTTGGTTTAAGAGGTTCGTTCATCACAATGCACAGGGTACACCTTAACCTGGTACAATGTTATTGTCAATTATATGAGTGTCCCAATTTATGAAAAAGGAAAGTATGGTGGAGTGTGAGTGGATGGAAATGATGGTATATTACAGGGAATATTAATGTTATATTAAAAAAATAACACGACAACTTTGATACTTCATTGTTAGAAGTAAATTATGTTCCCCACACTGCACAGCCCATCTGAGCACAGCAGTTGTAAATCACTGTCGTAGACTCTGCTGCTTAGCTCTTTGATTGTAGCACTTTCTAAAAAATGTTCTGTATTCCTCAAAAACTTTAAATAACGCTTTTTATTACTAGGGAATCTGGGTAGTCTACAAAGCCAGCGCAGGAGGAGTTGCCAGTTTGCTGCAGGCGCAATTTCACGTCAGTTACAAAGGGCATATGACGTGAAAAGCGTGATAGCTGTCCCCTTTACTGAAGCCCCAAGTTAGTAAAACTGGCCCAATCTCTGTCATTTACAGTTAATGACAACTTAGTTATTAAATATTTCCCCAGTGATGACAATAAGTGATCTCACTGTATCTTTTGAAACCACATCAGTTGCTCTCTTGACTACTGAGTGGCAGAGTGGCATGTATATTTGCACGGCTTATTCTTTTCATTATTTATTTTATGTATTTGCCGACTCCTTAAAAGGTAACAATTCTAGGTAACATTTAATGTCACATGTGTGTAAATTTCTAAGACTGCCTCCACAGTTTTCGCAGGCTTTGGACCTGGTGATTTTATTTACAGTTTCTGGCAACAGCACAGCCAAATGACATTAAAGGGGAACGTGCGTTAGAATGGCCGTGAGTGAATGCACTACGCTGAGCAGAGGCACAGCTTGTGACTGGTGTTTTCTTGAAAGCAGTTATACGTCATGTATGTTCATAGTTAAAACACTGGTGTTTTTCTTCTGTCTTGGGACGTCTTTCAGGTGAAAGTTGGTGGGAAGTAAACTGTGGGGTCACCAGACCTCCAGCTCATCTGTCTGGTCAGACTGAGACAGAAGGGGGCTTACAGACTGTGGTGCCCACCCCCGTCCGTGCATGACCTCGTGGAATCATTGCTTGAATACTAATTGCTGATCTCCCATGTAATGGAAAAGTAATTCCACTCTTCAAAAGTATATTCTTTGTTGTAAATTCATTTAATGACCATTATTTTATTTGAGATCTAAAGTTTAATAACTGGTAAAAATGATTTCTCCCATTTGACTTCCCTGCATATCAGATGTGTGTCCTTATATTACCTCTGTTGGAGATCTGTTGCTGGTGAAACCCACAATTCTGGCAGCTTCTTTCAACTGACAGGGCATTTTTTTCTCTTACCCTTACCAAGCAAAAGAAATGCTTGCAGTTTATATTAGCAAAGTGATTTCCCACCCCAGGATTTTAGCCACCTTGTTTTTTTTTCTTTCTTTCTTTCTTTCTTTTCTTTCTTTCTTTTTTTTTTTTTTTTACTAGGAAGTCAGTGACATGAGTCCCAAGAGGACAGTCTCTTATCCTTGAAACTTTTCTTCAGGATTAAGCCTGTGGATAAGCAAGGTTTCTTGGGCACCAATTTAAATTTGCACTGTGTTTCAGAGTAGGATTATGGGACAGATCAGGAATTAATGCCTTTAATTGGTAAGGCTATAGCATGTGCCAGCTTGGTCACGTTGAAGAGGGCAGAAGGAGACACTGCTTTCTATGGGTTGAAATTAATAATGATATATTTAATGATATATTTTATTTCAACAGTATTTGAAGTTAAAAGTAATGTGGTCTTCAACTTTCTTGTCCTTTGTGTAAATTTCCTGAGATCACTTAGTCTGTATTATAGGATTGTTACAGAAAAATGAATGCTAAGATTCACGAGGTGTTTAGATAGCTTGGAGGAAGGGCAGTAGCCAAGTGGCGGTGTCTGTCTGTCTGTCTGTCTGTCTCAGGCTTATTCTCAAGTCAGCTTTCTTAACTTTGGAACCACTGTTTTCAGTTTGCTGAGCTCCTTTCTGAACTGTTAGGGGAAAGAAAACCCTGTTATAAATACCAAATTCTGTGACCATTGATGAACAACTATGATTATTACTGATTTATCTCTTTCTTCAGGTAGGGTTTTCCCCTTGAGATATAAAGAACTCACAAATCTGAAATTCTTTTTAATACATAGGTTATGTTTTCCATAGGTGAATTTCTATCAAATATGGACTATGAATATTTTTATTATCTAAATTAATTATTTTAGGTTTATGTGATGAAAGATCTCTACAATATTTTTTTAAACAACTGAGCTTTAAAAAGATATATATGCATATACACACACATACATACATACATATATATATATATATGGGCTGTCTGGAAAGTATCCAGTCATGGAATATAAAAAGTAGAGGCATTTGTAGCTGGAACTTTTTCTGGACAGGGTGTGTGTGTGTGTGTGTGTGTGTGTGTGTAAGTAAACTTTGTTCTATGGTTTCTAAATTAAGATTTCAAACTCTAAATTTGTTAGAAGTTAAGTGATATTATAGTATAATATTTTAGTTATGTTTCATTGTTCTCAGCAGCTTTACAGTTGTTGGTGATTTTTAAAATAGAACTTTGGAACCTTTTGTTGTTAGATTGAGAAGCACAATCTGTTGACTTAAAGGCAAATATATTTGTAGGAGTTTCCTACAAAGGCAGCAAATAAGAAAGGTCCCCAGTGGGGAATGATTGCTTTAAACATGTTAAAAGTAGACTAGAAGAGATCCTGAACCAGAGTCTTTGCTAAGACTTCCCAAGTGAGCTTTGAGTAACAGAGGCAGGTAAATTATTTCAGTCTGTTATTACCAGGTCCCCCGCGCCCCCCCCCCCCCCCCCCCCCCCGCCACCTAGGATAAAGAGAGCTCAGAGATGGGAACTTCCACTCCATTTTTGACAGTGATGTCTCTCAACTCTGAAGACAAGTTCCTCTTTACAACCCTGAGTGAATTTTCAAATGTTAGGGTTTCCCACATGGGTATTTTGAGTAAGTCTGAGAATGTTTTGCTGTTTATATCAAAGAACTCTGGAAACAAATATGAATGAGATGGAAATTTCTGTCCTAAATTTCAATATATGGTCTAGAATTTCCACAGTTTACCTTAGGAAACACACACACACACACACACACACACACACACACACTCTGATCCAAATATCAGATTTTGAGAAATAGAAAATAGGTAACAGTTGTCTTAATAGGTTTTTCCCCTTCCAGTTGTGTCCTATCCTCATCAGACTCTGCCAGTCAGGGATGTTTATAAAACTTACTTTTAGCTTGTGTGTATTGCAGCGGCTTCAGACTGTCATCTCCCCTCGGTGCTAAGTACTCAGATTTCTAATTAATCTCTGTGGTAGTTCCATCTAGAGTAAATCTCTGCTGTGAACAGGAATCTCGCTGATTTTTATGCAGTTTAACATAGGTAGAAATTATTTTTTAAGGGAAGGGAGTGAACAAAAACATTATACCCAATTTGCAAGGTAGCAAAGATGTTATAGGTACTGTGTAATAATACTTATATTTAGTGATTACTTGACAGTTCACAAAGCCTTTTTGTGTATGTTGTCTCATTGATCCTTATAGTAGTCCTATGTGTACACCTAGAGGTATATTATCTTCATGGTACAGTGCTATGGAAAGAAATGTCTCCATTAAATTACCTTGGTACTTTTGTCAAAAATCAAGCAACCACCAGCCTAATAGCAAAATAAGTAACATATATAACAATATTCAGACAAAGAATGGGGCAGGAAATGGAGCTATGTAGGAACAAGGAAATAATATCAGAGAGTAACTTGAAGAAGAGTACCAGAAATATTAAATATGTAGATTATGTAAAAGACTAAGCTATTTTTAATTCTTTCTCCTCTTAACTTTAAAAAAAGACATAAGATTATATAAAGCAATAATTATAACAGTGTATTATTGAGCATGTCATATATAGACTTGTATATATGACAGTAATAGCACAAAGAAGGGAGAAAGGAATGAAAGTATATTGGAGAAGTTTCTATATTTTGTTAGAATTGAGTTAGTATTAGTCTGAGGTAAGTTGTGATAAGTTAAGATGCATATAGTAATAAGCCACACTAAAAAACTAAAAACAAACAAACAAAAAACTATAGTAAAAAAACAACAAAACCCAGAAAATATTGTTTAATACAAAAGAAGATGGTAATGGGGGGAACAAAAAAGACGTGATACATAGAAAACAGAGTTAAATGACAGACAAAAATCCAACAATGTCAGTATTCACTTCAAATGTAAATAGACTGAACGCTTCAATCAGAGAGCAGAAAGCATGCGACTGGCTATGAAAACAAGATCCCACAATATGCTCTCTGTAAGAGACACACTTTACATTCAGACACCAATTGCTTCGTGAGGGTGGAGCCCTCGTAAATGACATTCATGCCTTATGAATGACACTGTGCAGAGGTTCCCTGCCTTGTCCGTCGTGAGAGGACACGGCGAGGAGGTGCTGGCTCCGAAGCAGGACAAGGGCCTCCCTGGACACGCCATGCCAGACCCTCGATTGTGGGCTTTCTGGCCTCCAGAAATAGGGAGAGGCGTTTCTGTTGTTTCCAAGCTTCCCATTTCGTGGTATTGTCTTGTACCAGCCCATGTACCATTCTCTCTTTCCTTCTGCAATTCCAGTTACACTTTTGGTAACTTATTTGATGTTGTACCAAAGGCCTCTCTCGTGTTTTATTTTTTTTAATTCTTCTTTTCTCTCTGTACTTCAATTTAGTTTCTTGTGACAGGTTTTCAAGTTTGCTAATGCTGTGCCTAGTCTACCATTAAGCCTAGTCATTACTTTTTAAAAAATGTATTATTTTAAAACTCTAGAATGTCCATTTTATTTTCTTTAGAATTTCCACTTTTTGTGCTTAAATTTTTTATCTTGTCACCCAGTTTGTGTTTTCTCCTCAGTACTATAACGTATTTGCAATAGCTATTTGAGAGCCTCTACTGTGAATTCCAACCTCGGAGTTTTCCAACAACCTTAGTTTTCCGAAGGTCTTCTTAGGTTGACTTTTTGCTTTTGGGCATTAGAGACATTTTCCTTCTTCTCTTCACATAGCTTAGAATTTTCCACTGTCCACCTGACAGTGTGTATAAATACTAGATTGACTCTGATGCTTCCACACCCCCAAAGGGCTGATCCTTTCCGATATCCGGCAAGCAAAGGCCTGACTTAATCAGTCTTATCAGAAGTCAGGAGGGCTCAGTTGCAGCTTTAGCTATCTCAGTTCTGTTCTGTTTCCAATGTCTTGATAATGGATTCAGGCCTCTGTCTTCAGCAAGATTGGGTGACTAGAGCTTGTTGCTGTCTTCCAGTCCCTTCCCTACTTCCGCGTGCTGTTGCTTAAAGGCAGCAGAAGTCCCAGGAGAGAACTGGTGAACTGGAGGGACTGGTATCCTTCCACATTCCAGTCCACTGTCCAGTTCATATGTGGCTGTGACAATCACATGGCTTCTCCTGTCCCAGTGAAGTTCCCTTCCTGTGACGTGCTCTCTCCTTCAGACACTTATGCCCAGACTTAGTAATTGCCCTCGAGGACAGAAGTGGCTGTCTCTTTGTCCCTGTTTATCTAGGAAGGGCCCATTTCTTTTTGGTAGTTTCTTTAAACTTCTTTCTGTTCACATATTTTTTTATGGCTTTAAAGAAAAATGTGATATTTTAAAGCAAATCAGGTATTTTCTTTTTGTTATGGTGGGAATGGTCGTCTTTTGAAACCTTGTACATACTAATTAGAAGTGGAACATCTTCCTTCTCTGATTTTTGAATAAGTAATATTGAAAAAAATGTGCATTGCCCTGTGATCATGTCTTACATTCTTATTCTTAACCTTTTTCATGGTGTAGAGTAGAAATCAACAAAGCTTTTCATAAAGGCGCAGATAGTAAACATTTTAGGTTTGTAGAAGCAGTGGCAAAATTGAGGCTATTATATAGGTACTTACATGACCATACAAAATGTACCATTCAAAGATGAAGATCATTCTTCGTTCACGGGCCATAAAAAGAACAGGTGACCATGGTTTGTCAAGCCCTGGTATAGAGACAAATGATATAATAATTTGAGTGTTTTGATGAACAAAAAGCAAGCAAATAGCAGATACTTTTAAGAAATTAAATTCTAGGGATTTCTTTGGTCCCAAGTTCTATGCCATCTACCATTGTCTCTAATAATAAATACCAAAAATGGTAATCCTGAGTTAAGACAAGTTGAAGTTTTTAGTGTAATAGAGTTGCATAATTTTAGAAAAATGTTTGTCAGAAATATATTTTAAAGATTTATTAAGCTATGTAGAAACCTTCATTCAAAAAGTCTCATTCATTCTGCCCAGGTATTTACTACATATTGGGCATTAACAAGTTAAAAAAAAAAGCTTTGACCCTGAAAATGAGTACTGCCCAGTGGCAAACAGAAGCCTAGAACTTAAGGGGATAATTTTGCTGAAGAAAATATATGTACTATTGAGTTGCTCATATATCCAGTTTGTAGCCTGTTAATATGCTAGTAAATCCCTTTCCAATTTCTGGAGACTTGGTTCTTCATGAAAAAAGCAACTGATCATTTTTCTATTTGCCTTTTAAAGAAAGTTCTTCTGGGAGTTGCATTCACTCAATTGTTGAACACAGGCTTTATTGCATAGGTAATAAGGATTTTTAATTTGTGATAAACAAAAGCAAATAGTGCTTTGAAGACCTAGATATTAGATTTTGCAGATTATTTTCCACAGCAAGCAAACCGAACTCCTTTATAACATTGATTGCTTGATATATAATTTTACCCAAAAAGTTTTATTTCTGTCTATATTTTTCACTTAGCTTCTAGGAATGACCGGGTAAATTCCTAGTAGAATATTATATAGCCATTTACAGGTAGTAATAATGAACACCATGGGAGAAATATTGGTTATAGTTTAGTTTTTAAAAAACAAACCTCCATCCCAAATTGCTCCACTGTAAGATAAAGTTGGAAAATGAACACGTATGACCCTTAGCCAATTCACATACACCGAACACTCACTGTTAGTGTCCCGATCTATAGGTTCCTGGGTACACACTGACTCTCTCAGGTGGGATGATCAGGAGAAATGGGTGGACTCACAAGAAAAGGAATGGAAGTCTGTACATAACCCTTCCTTCTAGGGCTTTTCTGTGTGAGATGACACTTGGAGGGTTTATATTTCAGTCGTAAGACATTTCCTTGGCATTATGGATATGATGTTATTGCCTGCCTTTTCCCCAGGATTTTACAGTATTTGATCTTATTAATTGAATGACAGCGAACCCTAAATGTACTGGTTTTATTTTCAGGATAAGGGAGATCTTGAAGGCATCTCGAAAATTGCAGGGTGATCCAGATTTGCCGATGTCCTTCACTTTGGCCATCGTGGAGTCGGATTCCACAATAGTCTATTATAAGCTTACTGATGGATTTATGCTGCCAGACCCTCAGGTCAGTTTTGAGGTAACTAACAGTAAACAGTGAAAAAAAGAGAAAAATTATGTCATAATTTTAACTGTGAATCAAGCCATTCATAGAATTACCTCTTCTTCTGCAGTATGAAAATTCAAGAAGAAAACGGTTCTAGTTTCATACCTCAGAAAACTGCTATATTTTATTCAAAGTGACATGTTCTAGTTTCTGTAAAAATAGCTTGATTTCCTTACTCTAGGGAGAACTTCATAGTTTCCCAGAGTAATTCATGAAGTCCTGGAGCATTTTGTTTTTTGATGAGTAACTGAGGTGGAATGTGAAGGCTAATAATAGTTTTAACCGAAGGACCCCTTCTCAAGGAGGTGTTACATGGGTTGACATTTTTGATAGGACTGTTGTAATAAAATAAACATGTTATCTGTGATGTCTTTACATACTCTGTTGGCATTGTTAGGAAAATCACATTAAATATCTTTCTAGTTTTTTTTTTTTAATTTTATTATTCATTGGGGAAAAGATCCATCCTGATCGTTTTTCTTTTTTATGTTACAGAATATTTCCCTTACGAGATGACACCTATACTTCCCGAGGCTTACTTTATTCATACAAGAATGGATTTGAGACCATCAAACCGCTTAACCTTTTATCTCCGAGGTAGTCAGGGTTGATATAGCTGGTCCCGTTCCGTAAGTTTTTCTAAAGAATAAAACATCCCCAGATCGAAGAATTTCTTTGTTGTTCAGAAATATAGGGTAGTTGCTCTAGAACTCTCTTATCTGGAGACAGTTTAATGACAGTCACATACAAGTTTATACCTGGGATGTGTTAAGAGGGCTAAAACACATGTCTCTTCTGCTGTCCCCTCTCACGGCTGAGACTCCCGTCTCTCCCCTCACTCAGCCCTCCAGGCCTTTGGCCGCACCAGCAGGCCTGGAGTGGCCTTTCCCATACCCTGCAGAGTTCACTCTGCTTTTTTGTCCCCTGTAGAAAGTAAAAAAATCTTCCAACTCTCCCTCCTGTTGCGCTTACTGTTACTTCCCTCTTTGGTTAACTTTAAATTGACACTGAAAATACGCTCTTCCAGGATGCCAGGTTAGATGTCTATATTAACAGGGACCCGAGAAGTGCTACCCGTCAGAGTGCTGAGTCTTCCTTTCCCTTTTTACCACCACTCTTGCTGTACCGTGGCAGACCATCACAAAAGAAATACTTAGGGACAGGGTCAGCCTTAAGAAGACATCTGTGATTCAGACCCACTTTTGTTACATTCCAATTAAGTTACCTAAAGTATAAACTATTATATGCACAAGGATATTCTAAGTGACATTGCTTGCAATAGTCTGCATTATAAACCTCTTAAAAGTTTAGGGCAGGAGTCAAAAACTTTCTGTAAAGTGCTAGAAAGTAAACCTTGTAGGCTTTGTGGACTGTTCAGTCTGTCACAGCTGCTCAACTCTGCAGTTTGTAGCACAAAAATGACGATAGACAGTAGGTAAACAAATGGGCATAGCTATGTTCCAATAAAACTTTATTTACAAACTCAGGTCCATAGTTTGTCAACCCTTGGTTTAGGGAAATAGTCACAAACGTATACAGTAGACACTCCATTAACCAGAACTCAGGCAACTGGTACTCTCAAGAAATTGCCTAAAATATTTTGCCAGTTGCTTGAGTTCCAGTTAATGGGGAGTCTGCTTACATTAATCCATCATCTACCAATCCCCATGGGTGCTGGTTAACTGAGAGTCTGCTGTACACACACACACACACACACACACACACATACGTATATATACATATTTCCAGTGAATGATACATTATGTACTCATTAAAATTAATATAATAAACACGAGAAAAGAAGATTAAGTAAAAGAACAAGATACAAAAGTGTATAAATGGGTATGATCATGGCTGTAAATAGCACACTTAGCATATAATAAAAAAATGACAAAATAAATTATTACTGTGGTTATAATAGGATGGCGGGGCAGTAAAAGGATAACTTGGTCTTTCTCCAGTATTTCACTTTTTCTTTATTTGTATTACTTTTATAATAAAAAATGTTTTTAAAAAGTGTCTTGAAATCTATTAGTTATCTGTCATTGCATGATAACTTTACCACAAAGTTGGTAACTTAACACAGCACCCATCTAATGTCTCAACATTGGACCCTTTATGAACTGCCGTCAAGGTGTCGGCTGGGGCTGCGGTCTCCCCTGAGTCTTGACTGGGTCAGGGTCTGCTTCCTCACTCATGTGGTTATTAGCAGCTTTCCCTGCTGGCTGCTAGACTGGGGGCCTCAGTCCCTAGAGGGCTGTTGGCAAGAGGCCACTCCCAGCTCCTTGCCACATGGGCCTGGCTAGCACAGCTGGTAACTTCCTGAAAGCCGCAGGGAGAGTCACAGCACGATGGGACCTCATAATCTTATGTAAGGCACTCCTATCACCTTTGCCACAGTCTGTTGGTTAGGAGCAAGTCACAGCTAATTACTCTAGAAAACAACATTAACAAGAATGGAAAAACGGCAAAAGGTAGGAAGATTACAGAATGGTGTAAAAGCATCATTCTTGGTCTGTCATCGTTCCTGACTCCTTTCCTTTGGTGATGCTTGAATTTTACTTTTCTTCTTGATGGAACTTCTTAGAGCTCATTCAGACTTCCCCTGCTCCCCCAGAAAACCTTAAGACCTACAGATTCAGAGCAGTGTGTACTGTAATCCATTTGTCAGCTTGCAGATCTAAGGATCCTAAAACAGTTTATGATTAATGCTTAGGGTTTCTGCCACTTCATCACAGTGCTAGAGAAATGGTGCATTTTCAGACAGAAATGTAAAGCTTAATGAATGTAAGATTTGTGTGTTAGATCTGGTGGCCAGGGTTCCCCAGGTAACAAGACCAGAAGTGTCCTTTGAGGTTGGCTGTGAAAGCTGTCTCACAGGAATCATTAAAGCTCTATGTCCTGGAATGTTTACTCTGTTTCAGCATTGACCAAAGTTTGTCCCAGGCTGGCCAGACACCTGCTGATGTGAATATGGTCCAGAACACTTTGGAGAGGGAGATAACCGAGCTGTGTCTGTCTTCATCTTAGTGAAAAACTAGGTAAAGTGATTTGTGTGTGTGATCAAGTAACTTTGTAATTGCACTTAACATTTGTATCTTCCTTTATACATCCATATCCCATCACCTTCCACAGTAAGTGGCATATATACTAGGCTTGTAATAAATATTTGGTGAATGGATGAATGTTACTTGTAGACTTGTTGAATTACACAGTGGTTTACTTTTCACCTCGGCAAACTGAAATGATCCGTTTGGACACCAGGGGGCACTGCTAAATAAGCACAGAAGTTTCACAGTCTAGGAGCAGATCAGTTTAAGAAGAGGTGCTCTTGAAAAAATTTATTGTCAGTGTGTGGGAAACAGCATAAATAAAAATATAAATAAGTTTTTGTGCTCTCATCTCTTTAAGGCATGCTTCTAAAATGACACTCTATTGTCATGAAATATGTGACTTGATTTATGCTTTGCTCAAAAATGTAGATCTATATTTAAAAATAAAGCTTATTTGGGGTGGGGGAATGTTAAAATGGGTGATTTTTCTATATTATGGTTTTGTTCATAGCCATATAAGAGGATGCATTTCATTTTTTCCTTGCAGAAGCCTAATGAAATAAATTTCAAGTTCAGGTCTACATAGCAAGAGACCCCAGGTTTGAAACACTGAACTGGCAAAACACAGTGGTGAAAGACAAATTACTGCTGTAATACACATAAACTTTTCCATAAAAGGGGACCCCTCCCTAACTGGAAGCAGGAAAGCAGGGGCAGGGCAGATGACGGTTGCTGTGTAGAAATCATGGTTTGCCTTTGATTTTTGGGGTCGTTGGTCAATGCACCTTCTGTGCTGGGACATCTCAGGGGAACCCTGGCTGACCTAGGTCTGGTGACTCCAGATAAACTTATTTTGTGTCCCCTCCTGGGCCTCTCTAGAAGAATGTGTCCCTAAACACCACAAATCTCTTGTGAAAAACATGAAGGCAGTGGCACTTTGGAATTCTAAGCTACAAATGGAAGGGTAACTCCTACAAATTCATGCCGTCTATATATATTTAAACTGAAACAGCTTTATTCTTTAATGTGCCTGGGACCAAATGCCTTAAACCAAAACTTCATGGGGTTTCATCTTCTCTTTCTGAGCATGTCTGCTCTGAATTCCTCTCTGAGGTCAGTTTTTCCATGGCAGCCCCAGCAGGCCTTTCACTACTGCAACTCCCAGTCCTGCCAAAGTTTATAGTCCTTCTGCACAGAAGCTCTTTATTCATCTGCCGTGTTTCCACCTTGACCGTTTCTGTGTGCAGAATAATGTCGTGTCCTCGGAACAATTAGTAGTACAGTTTCCCCTTCTCTCAGACCAGTAGCTTTGCTGTTCCTCACCACCCCCCACTCCTGCAGCCCAAGCCTCTGATGGTCTTGGAATAAGACCTGCTTGTTCTCACTGAGGGAAGAGGTCGGGAGAGTCACGTGACTTACTGGGCGGGTATGCTTTTAAAATGTTTTGATGGAAAGCTATCCCCAAACCAATTTAACCAAAATCAAACAAGGAATGGCTTTTTTTATTTTTTATTTTTTTTTTTACATTTCAGGTTATTGAGTGGAGGTAATAATAGGAAGCATTTCATTAACATTCAGTCATTTATTATCTTCAGACATTAACTGAGCTCCTTCTATGTGCTTCGATGACTAGTGAGTTCTGGAGATACAAAGATTAATAAAATAGGACCTCTGTCCTCAAGGAACTTAGCCAATTACAACTCTCCTTAGCCAAAACCCGAAAAGGGTGTTACCAGTGGGCCCGAGGAATACCCTCATGTGGTCTACACAGTTGATACAGTTTACTTAACAGTGAAAGGGCACAGCAACTTCAGGCATATTAAAGAGTTTCCAACAATTACTATATGTGTATCTGTCCCAAAGGACTGACCTTTGAATAGGACACAAAGAAATACTCTACAGTGCACCTCTCCAGGACTCCTTATCTGGCTGGAAAACAGAAAATCTATGTATATGAGATCACTTTAGAGCATTCCAAGGCAGTATTGTATATGAGGGTTGTCCAGAAACTATCCAGCCATGTCATATGAAAACTAGAGGCATTCATGGCTGGAGTTTTCCCCCAGATAGCCCTCATATAAATGCTAAATTATAATTGTGTCACACTCTGTTCACTACCACGTGCTTCAGTAACTCTTTGTTTTGATTCTCACAACAGAGCTGATGTTATACACTTGTTATTATTCACTTACTATCTTCATTTAATAGATGGGGAAATTAGGGAACCAAGGGGTAAGCAGTGGCTTCATGTAGCAGCAAGTTAGTGAGTAATGAGGACTAGAACCAGCTCTCCTGGCACCTAGTTCACTGCACTTGTATGGTGCAGAGGAGTACATTAATGTGTGTCCAAGGGCCTCTGGCAACAAAAACTATTTCAGTGCTAGAGGGTGTTAGAATGTGACTTAGGGGTCAAGTGCATTGCCCTCTTGTACTCTTGGACAAATGTATCAAAATGTCAAGCTGTCAGGGTAACTTGGAAAATCATATTCAAAGGAAATATATTAACTAAGTTTTATTACAAAGAATAAATACATTAATGTCTGTGCTGTTATATAGGGAGACCTAAAACAATATTTAATATTAAAGAACTCAGAAAGGTTCTCTGCTCGTCAGAGCTAAATTTTGTGCTGGCACGAAGAGTAGACTCAGGGAACTCTTACATGATGATTTCACCTTCAGTGAGAAAGGGTTTTGTACTCTAAATTGTACCCGGATCTGCTTGCAATTGCTTGAAATCCTACTGTAATTCCACTTCTTAACCATGGAGCTTTGCTCTAGATTAACGACAAGCATTTTTTTAGCATCCCATTTGTAGTAAGGCACAATGCTAAGATTCTGGAGGAACATAAGCCCAAATATTTCATTAATAGATTCAACAGATAAAGTTAATTAGCTACATTATTTTAAGAATTTCTAAAAGTACTTACCTCACTGTAGACTGGCGATATTTTATGGAATGACAAAATTTGTGTGCAGACCACACTTTGAGTAGCATGTGTTAGAGCTCAGATGAGAAGTGCTGAGAGCCTGAGCCCCAGCAATGACTCAGGTGTGTTAGTCAGGATGGGCTAGATCATGATGCGGTAACAACCAGGGAATTAGTTTAACAAATGATTATTTCTTGCCCACACAGATGTGGAGCTTTTACTCTGGGAATCAGGTCAACAGAGCCTCTACCTTCTGGAATGTTGTCAGTTCTGGGGCAGGAATAAGAAAGTACTACAGTGTCTACAATTAGATGCTTCCGCCAGAAGCAACATGTGGCACCTCTGCCCACATCTTATTGGCCAAAGCAAGTTGCACGGCTGGCCATAATCAGCTTCCAGGAGAGGAAGTGCAGTTCTACCGTGTTCCTGGACTGAGGACAAGGAATAGTCGGAGAGCAGCATTCTCAGGTAATGGGAAGGAGAGGACAGACAGCACAGAGGTAGATTTAACCACTGAGGAGTGGTGGGAGCAGAGAAGGAGGAGGAGTTTAAACTGTTCTAAGTCACCTCAATGTGAATGAGTTTCAGGTTGCCATGGAAAGATAGTGAGAGGACATTGCAAGAAGGACAGGGCATGAAGCCACCAAGGTGGGGAAAGGGTTGACCTAGAGGGCTGGTGGGGAGAGGAGAATTTGGCAGACACACTCTTCCCCACATCTCTGCTCAGGCAGTAGATCTCGTGTCTGAGCTCACAAGGGAGGTCTGTTACCTATCAGGAACCCAGGAGCACCATGTAGGCCTTACTTTTCTCCCTCTTCTGAGGTATCGTGGGTTGCTTCACAGAATGTGCTATCTTGCTTTCTTTACTTTCTAAGAATGAGAAAAAGAATGCATTGGTGCCAATAGCATAGCGGATTGATTTGGACCCTGTGAGAATATGTCCGAGCAAAGCTGGTCAAATAGGAGTGTGCGGATGGGGCTGGGTGTGTGAGGGACACAAGGACTTCTTTTCTGGGGTGGGCGTTTATCTAGGGGGATCTTGAACCTCGAGTATGGGTGTGAGTCTAGGGGGCCCTCAGGGTACATTAGCATGGGATGGGGAAAGAACATCGGTGGGTAGAGATCAGTCCTCAGTGTTTCTCATCAGTCTGTGCCAGCATCTGCTGAATGGAGCGTCGTCCTGTAGTGACCGAGTCCCACGTCCGTCACCGCCATGTCCTCCTAATTGTTAGCCACCCCCGCTTTCAGATCTGCCTCTCCACTTGGGTTCTTGGAAAATACTTCTGTCCCTGAACTCCACGGACTTGTGGGGGAACTCTCAGGCTGTGTCGGGCCCTCTCCATGTAGACACACTTCCCTGCTGTCTCCGAACGCTGGGTGGGTGACCACCAAGGCTTTACCTGAGCCCAGAGGCAGCAGTGGGGGTCTGGATGTGGGGTGCAGGCCACAGACTCCCCTCACGTGACTGAGGGGATTCCCCCCTCCTGTTGTCTGTCCTCTGCTCCAGGAACTCAATCAGACGGGTCAGGGCAAAGGGGACCAAACAGGCTTCTGCTTAGCGACCCAGTCAGGGCTCTGACTCCTTTGCTTTTGCTCTCACCTGTGCCTGCCAGGTTTTTTTCTCCCTAGTTTTGTCTTAGGGGTAGAAAAAAAACAAAACAAACAAAAAAATGATGACCATTTCCAGGTCTAGTTTTTATTTCAAACATTGTTTTTGCCAAGCGTTCAGGTTTTGAAATTCCGAAGGCACGAATTTGCCCTTGTGCTCGGCCGTACGAGCGCCTCCCCAAGGCATGAACTCCACTAAACTTGGAAACTCTACTTGGAAATGGGAAATAAAATGATAGTGATAGTATTTATGTTCATTGCTACAGATGGGGACACTGTGGTTTCCTAAATGGGTGAAAAATTGGTCACCTCTTCTCCCATCCTAGCGAGGCCATTAGAAAATTCGCTTCCTGTGACTATGGGGTAGGTGTGCTGTGCCTTTATCGTAGGTCTCGTCTCAGTCCTTGAGGTTGGAGGAGTGTGACTCCCGCACTCGGGGCCTCCCGCTGCCCGTCTGCAGGATGGAGGAGAGCCTTTCTGCCTGAGAACTCCAGCGAGCCGGTCATTGGAGGACCTGGCAGCACGGAGCCCCCTTTTCCACAGCACTCTTGTTGTTCCCTTCCCACTCCCACCCCTGTTTTAAAAAAAGAAAAGTTCTTCCAGTCGCCAACTTTGAGAACCCACCCTTAGAAACGCGCTCCTCTGCATTCTGGAGGCTCAGGAGACCGGCAAGGCAGACCTTGGACTTCACACCGTCCAGAGTGATGCAGGGGAGAGAGCCATGTCGTTCCCCCCGAGCCTCGGTTTCTCCTCTGTAAAACAAGAGGCAGACTGTGTGCTTCTGGCTTGTGTTTTCCTCACACAACGCAGTGATCGTGTGGGGGTTAGTGACGCCTCGCCCGTAATAAGCCAGAAGCTGTCCCTCCCCTTGGCAGTCTCCGGCCACTTCCCATGATGTGTGAGTTGCTGCCACAGGAGGGACTACAGGACAACTAGCTGAGAGCCAGACCCCGAGAATGGGACCCGATGGCCAACAGGGTAGGCAGAAGGTGGCAGAAGGAGCGGGAGGACCCAAGGACAAACTTTGTTTCTTGAAAACTGTATCAGGACCTAACCCTGCTTCTGCTGCTACTGCTGCTGGGAAAGATGATGATTTTGTTGGTCCCCATTTTGGGGACTCCCTGGACTCAGATACAGGTTACAGCAACAGGACAGCCACCAGCCCTGTAGTTGGAGGGGTACGTCAAGTGAGGGACATTCCACTTCAGGGAAGCTGTCTTGGACAATTTGCTGGGGCTGAAAAGAGCCAAGTTAAACTTAGCTCTGCACGCACAAAGCACACTGCAAAACCCCTTGTCAGCAGAAGGGGGACCATCGGGGGTGGGCTTGAGTCCCGGGACCTGGCGTGGAGCCTTCCGTGGATGGTGGGGTTGGGAACAACAGCGAACAACTCGTACTTGGACAACACTACACGAGAGAAGGAGGTGTAGGGACCTAATTTTGTTCTCCTCTCTGTCCCCAGAACTTAGAACAGGGTCCGACACATAGTGGGTGTTTCATAAGTATTTGTGAGAGGAAATAACAAATGAATTTGTATAAAATAATGTCAAGGGGTGATAAATGCTGTGAAGAAAGTGAAGCAGGATCTGGAGATAGAACAGGACGGGAATGTAACTTTCGTTAGGGAGCTCAGCAGTGGCTTTTCTCTGCAGGTGACATCGGAGCAGGGACCAGAATGCAGTGAAGGAAGGAGTCATGCACAGAACCGGCGGATTAGTCTGATAGGCAAAGGGAGGGCACGTATCCCAAGGGGAGAGCATTATGGGATCTCAGATTCCACATTCCTAACAAGCTCTCGGGTGGGGCTCATGTGGCCAGTACTTTGAATAGCAAAGGTTTGCTCTACACTCTAGAGCTTGACTATGGAGTCAGGAGCTGAAGTGAGGGGGTCAAGGAACTGAGAGGCAAGGCCATTGCATGAGATAAAGGGGTGAAAGACTGCATACACAGAATTACCTGTGTAAGAATATGCAAAAATGGATATTAAAAATACCAGTAGCTTTTCTTCAGTGAGGTTGCATTTCAGGTGATTTAAATTCTCTTTTTAGAGTTCTAAAATTTCTACTATGTATTTCTATTCAGAAAAAAAAATATTTTTAAAAAGTTAATTTAAAAACAAGAAATATGTTTTTAGCTAAGACACTGAGTTCAAAATGTATACAAATATTTCTAAATTTAAAATAATCTCTAAACATAAGAGAATTGACTGGGGGTTTATTAAGAAAGGCTTCATAGAGGGGATGATTTTGAAGCAAATCTTGATTATCTAAGCAGGTGAAACCTAAGTTTGAACTCTGGGCAACTTCTTTTCTTGCCCTTGAGAGGAAATGGGGAAGGGCGTGGTGTATTAGTTATCTATTGCTGTGTAACAAACGATCCCCAAAATCAGCTGCTTAAAACAACAATTGATTATTTCACAGCTGCTGTGGATCAGAAATGTGGGAACAGTATAGCGGGGTAGTTCTGGCTCAGATATTCTCATGAAGTCACATTTAGCAAGGTATAACAAGACAGATAGGCAGAAAGTGGTTTGTTTGAGAGCAGACATGAAAGGGACTGGATTGAGTCCAGAAAGTTGATGCTTCAGAGGATTAGAAAAGAGAAGTACTTATTGACCCCAACCAGTAGAAAATCTAACTGAAAACGGCTTTGAGCAAGAGGTGCATTTAAAAATGTCAACTTGCGAGATGCCGTGCTAGCTCCCATAGGGCTTGTAAAATAGCTGAGGACTGTTCTCTGCCTTCAAAGAGCTTATAATTTTCCTAAACCTGTAAGACATGTGTTAATACCAGTAACTCTAATGGAGACAGTTAATGGTGGGAACACATTGCTATAAATGTTGGAGGAATTACATACAGCCCTCTGGCGGGAGCCCAGAGTATCAGCTTTCAAGGGGACAGGGGACCTTGGACCGTGCTACCATCAAGCCATCGGACCCATGAATGAATGACGCTCAGTCGTTTCTCAAACTCACCTTCATGTTTTCGAGATACCAGGGCTTAGTTTGGGTCTGGGGGAGCAGCCGATACCTGATGCATTGAGGAAGTCCCTCCACTCTGCCCTTGACTTTCCTACCAACATTCTCCCCTAACTTTACACACAGTCCAGGCTGAGACCTGCTTAGGTTCCCCACCCAGGGCCTCATTTCTGTAAAGGCAAATGGGGACCCTGCTATATCCTCATCCTTCTTCAACTGCCTGGAGATTAGGAGAGGCCCCTGACCTTAAGACCCCGTGCGTTTGCAGCAATCACTTGTTTTTATTATGTCTTGTGTTTGTAATAACCATTCTTTGGGCAAAGAATGAGAACTTGCAGCTTCTTATTGTTTCCTAGCACGAACCTAGTGCCTTTTTAGCTGTTTTGGTTGCCTCTTGGCTGCACAGAACATTTATCTAAATATAGAATGGTACAACACGAGCAGGGCTGGACTAAAATACGATTTTCTTTCCAATCAATGCCTTTGCATATTTTAGTGAACGCTGGGTACTGTTCTTTCCTCAGAGGGGCAAGAGTGGGCAGCAGAAAGGCACGATACTGAGTTGTAGAGCTTCACAAAGCAGAAATCAATCACTGAAAGGCCTTCTGAGGCATCATGGCCACGGTAGCTGGTGCCCTGGGTGCGGGCTGTCCTGTGACCGCGGGTGAACCACACACCAATGGTCAGCAGCGCATATGTGCCCCTTGGGGACCAGGACATAAGCTCCAGCAGATTCGAGTTGAGTCTGCTGCTCTGCCACTTATATAAGGGTGACCTTGGCTAAGTTACTTAATGTCATCTATGAAGTGGGTGGGACTAATACAACCTATCTCTTAGAACTCTTAGGAGGGTTAAATGGGATGACTATATGTAAATCACTCAGCACATTTTCAAGAAAAGGCAGCTATATTTTTCGTAGGCTGATATTTTATAGTATTCATGTCTCAAATGAGACCTTTTGTTTTGGGGGGTGATTATTTATATCAACTTATCTATGATATTGACAGAAAGCACCTACCTTGTGAGTCAGATACAAGTCCCTTCTTACCTTCATTTATTCTGGTGAGAGGCTGTCTAGTGGTTAGAGCAGGCTCTGGCACATGTCTTTGGGGCTTCAATCCTGGTGTGTGATCTTGAGCAAGTTGATAAATGTGTCTTGGACAAAAGCCTTTATTTTCAGTTCCAAAATAAGACTTTTTATGAGCTTTCCCTGACTTTGTATAAAGCTTCCTATTTTTGGTGCAGAAGTATTGAGACTGAATCTAGCAGACTCCTCTAGACCCTATGGTGGCTCTATAGTATGTGTTACATGTACCCTGTTATCTTTATTAAATGTGAATCCCAAACTTGTCTGAAAGGTTTGGGTAAGGGACCTCTGATATACCCTCATAGGGATTTTTTGAGTTATACTAACTTGCTGTAAGCCTCTTGGAACCTTATTAGCTATCATTGTCAACCTTGAAACTCTCCTTTGAGGTGGCAGTTAAGATCCCATTTTACCTATGAGGAAATAAGGCACAGAGACGTTAAATAGCCACATAACTCATTCGTGGTAGAGTGGAATTTAAACAGACATTTCTGACTCTAAATTCTATCCATTCTATCAAAACAGATGACCTCCCAGGGCCCCGCGCAGGCCCACCTCCTGTTAAGATTCTGCTTAGGTAAGCTAGAGCTACAAAAACACTTGTCCGCTGGGGCTGTGCTCCCCAGACATCTCCACAGGCAGACAGGCTCCAGTGTGGGGTTCCCACCCTCTTTCCATGGCCATGCAGGGGAGGGAAGAGTGGGGTGCTGGTAGTGCTCCCCACAAGGAACTGCCTGCACATGGCATGATAAGAGAGCCTGCGCGGTGTCCAGCACTTGCTTGTGCCCGTGTCTCCGATGGCCACCCTGTCTCAGGTTGGGTCCCTCCAGACGCCGACACCGAGGAAGGAATTTTAGTACAAGTTAGTTGGTTTGGCAGTGGGAACGTGACTGGGGGAAAGGAGGCAGCCAATGAGAGGTGTGACACGGGGAGGGTCGGCAACTCTCGGAGGGAGCACAGGCTCTGGTTTAAATCACGTGCCTCGGAACGACCCTACCCGAGGGACGGGGGAGCTGTACTGACACCCCATCCCTGGAGCGTCCCAGGGATGTCCTTGGCAGGTGAGCAGGAGCGGCGTGGCCTTCCTCATTCTGAAATGTGAGGTCTGGGAGATAAGACAGGTCTGTCACATACCCTTTAGCACAGGTCGGTGTCCTAGCAGGAAGAGCCTTATTTGTGCAACTCTCTGGTCGTGTTTCACGTCCACCGACAGACATGCCTACTCCCAAAACATTCCCGCTGCCTGCCATGGTGTCTGACGTCACCCGTCTCCAGAGGCCACCAGGAACATGTCAGTCCATGACCCAGGAGGAGTAACACGTTCGCCACGACTTTTCCGTCCCTAGCTGACGTGGGCCTCGGAACAACGATGCTTTAATGGAAGAAATAGCGACAGAGCTCTGGAAGGTGATGAGAGACATGGAGGAATAATAAGGGGTGGAGACCCTAGGTGATCTGGGGTGCCAGCTTGGAAGTGGACATGAAAGGGGTGGCCTCTGAGGAGAGGAGCACAAAATGGTCTCTCGGGGAAGGAAGGGACCAAAGGGACATTTTTCTAGTTCTGAGTTTTTTTCAGGTCACCACCTGGAAAGGCAGAAGGAAGACTTTCTTCGCTGCTGCTGAGACCGTGAGCACCTGGAGGATGGTGCCCAGGTCCTGTCTCTCTGTCCCCCGAGCTCAGCACAGCTTGAGCTCCTGGGCATGTAGGGAGGACTCAGTGGAGTCACTGTGAACTGAATTGTGTCTCCCCCAAATTCATGTGTGGAAGCTCTAACCCCATAGCATCACTGTACTTAGAGTTAGAACCTCCAAGGAGCTAATCAAGCTCAAATGAGGTCTTAAGGTGCAGCCTGAATCTGGTGTCCTTTAAGAAGAGGAGGGGACACCAGCGACCTCTCTCTCTCTCCTCCCTCATGTGCACAGAGGAGACGCCACCTGGCGAGAAGGTGGCCGTGTACAAGCCAGGAGACGGGCCTCAGCAGAAACCAAATCTTCTGGCACCCCAATCTTGGACTTCTAGCCCCCAGAACTGTGAGAAAGTAAATGTCTGTTGTTGAAGCCACCCCGGCTGTGGGTTTTGTTATGGACGCCCTAGCAGACAGACAAGGGGCTTTGCGGCAGCACCTAACACCAGGTGGAGTCATCACACATAGCTGTTACCTTTATTATTGCTTCTAATAAAATACCCACCTTTCTAGGAGAGAAAGCAAATCCTGGAAATCCTGATACTAAACAGTCCACGCTGCTTATGAGAAACTGAGGACATCAGGGAAAAAAGCGAACGCACTCACTGAAACTTTCCAATCCTCTTTCTGTGTGGAAGGCGTAATGACCGGTGCCCAACAGTATGACGACATCTTTCCTCCGGGGCGCCTCATGCCAACCACTTACCCATCAGGCGGATGTCTGCACCCTGAGGATGGAGAAGGGACTGCCTTAGGCACCAGTGCCCAGGGCCAGGACCATGTGCAGGGGGCACTAATACAATCTGATTGTTGGATTTGTCCCCACTTCTCGGTAGGGGAGGCTGTGCAGTCTGAGAGCAGGCCGGCCAGTTGCTCGTAGGAACTGCAGGGTTGAGTTTACACTATGAGACAGATCGCACTTCAACTTGGCCTTGACTGAGGGCTGTTTCATCTTTACAAGTACAGCTACCTGCCTCACAGGCCCATCAGGGAGCAGGAGCTCCCAAAACTGTTCTATCACCCAAAACTCGGAGGTTCTGGTTTCAGTGTTGTGCACATCCCTCAGGTGTGTGCAGAAGTGGAAGGACTGCAGACAGAGGAATTGGGCCTGTTGAAGGGATCTGGGAAGATGCCCCCTTGCTGCTGATCTGGGGTCCTGGGGAAGCTTTCGATTCCATCTGCTCCAGCAAACGTTTGCTGAGCCCCCATGCTCAGCATCAGGAACCGGGGAGCAATGGAGTGGGTTCGGAACTAGGAGGGTGATAAGCAAAGGCACAGGATTGACAAAAGGCCCTCCACGTGGACTTCCGGGCTGCAGACTTCGGACGGCCAGATGGGGAAGCGCGTAGAAAGGGCCCCTTCTTGTTGCCTTCGTTTCCAATCCACATGAATGCAGAGGAGTTGGTACTAAAGGCTGTTTGGGAAAACAGAACCATCTGGGATTACTGGTCAGAATTCTAAGTGGTGTAGAAAGAGGGAAGAATGTGCTGACTTCTGATAAATGGGACGGGGTTTACATTGACTTAATTGAAACCAGTTGAAGGGGTTCTTTTGTCTTTTCTTCCCCTCAAGATTTTCTTTAAATCGGTGTTATTCAACTGTCCCCAGAGTCTGCACAAGGCACAACTGAAGTGCCTATTGTCCTTTCCTGTTACTGCCTCTCCACCAACCTTGTCTTCGAAGCATAGGGTGGTGTGGCCTGCACGTCCTTCCTGCCACAGATGGACGAAGTGCTCACATCCACGTAGGAACCCTTAAACCCACCTCTTGTTTCTCACGTGTTCTCTGATTCGGCGTCGATTCAGCAGTCACGAAATCCAGACATTCACTCAGCACTCACTGTACTCTGGGGCCCCTGGAAGGCACTGGGGATGCTCAAGCAGGGGAGACGCAGACCCTTCAGAGAGCTCAGTGTAGAGAAGTAGTTCCTAACGTGGCCACTGATGACAGAGCACGGAGAAGGGCTCGAAGAGAGTGACCTCCCAGGAGCGAAGGAAGAGAGGGGCGTTCGTGGGGGGGAAGATGTCATGGGGCCAGAGGAGGCAGCCGTGAGAGACTCGGTCTTTCTGGTGTGAGGCTGAAGGCAGCGGATGCCATCGGTGTAGACGGCGCACAGTCTGGGCACAGGAAGCAGCCTCGGTAGGTGCAAGTGTGAAGGGCCAATCCGTTTTGCCTTCATTTTCAATCCACTCTCCTGGCCCTTCCTACGCGCTTCCCCATCTGTCCGTCCGAGGCCTGCAGCCCGGAAGTCCACTTCTTACCTTGAGCTGCATACGGAGTCATTTGGCACAGGGCTGGGGGGGGGGGGCGGGGGGTCCCCTACACACTTCAGAAGGTACCACCGGTGAATCCATAATCCCAGCCCCTCTTCCCAGGAGGATTCGCACGAGGGATCTACCGTGGTTCACCTTTAGCTTTCGTAAGACGACAACTAACAAACACCACATTCGTTACTTGCCTCGTCTCTCAGAAGACAGAGGAAGAGACTGACCTTGCACCAAACCCGTTAAAAGTGTATAGACTTTGGAAAAGTGGTGACAACACGATGTCTTTTATTACACAGAGTGACATTAAGATGGATAGAATTAAATCTGTGTTATTACCTGGTTTGCACATGATAGTTAATTATTAGCACGTAGCATTGGATTTATGTTGGTGGCCAAAATCTGTCATGTACAAGTTGGAATGTGTCATTCTAAGCCAGGGTTTCCAGAGAGGTGTCCTCACAGGGACCCTCACAAATGGGGTACCGCGTGCTGTGGCGGGGAGGGCAGGGCCAGGCGGATGCTCAGCGCAAGGATTGCGTAAGCGCCTCCCGGGTGTGCGATGGCCATTGCGGGTGAGGAAGGGGCGATGCGAGCGCCTGCACCCCTCCGCAGACACGATCCCTCCTGTAAACTCATTGGGCGTAACTGAGGAGATCTGGTTTTTGATTTCACCTGCGTAGCTGTTTGGACCTATCTGGGGACCCCTAGAGTGTGGCCAGGAAGTGAACTCAAACTTTCTCTGCCCAGAGGCCAGACGACTGAAGCCATGTTTATTCATCTTGGCACCCTGAGCAGGTGCCAGTATGGGCATTGTGTGAATTACCGGGCTTGGTTGCTCCACCAGGTGTTTGCTAGTTAGCTGCTCCGTGCCGGGTGCTGGGTCAGGCAGCAGGGGTATGAGCATGAGAAAGAGGGATGGCGCTGTCGTCCTGGTGCCTCCTGCCCACAAAGAGAGACATCGAACGAGTCAGGGATTACGAGAAGTTACGATAACATCACAGCATAGAAAACGGACGCCGACGGGGTCAACACCAGAGGGACCGCCTCTGTTAGGGCGCTTCCTGGTACAAGTGACTCAGATGAAGTTAGTCAGAGCTCTCGGCTCTGATGCGATTTATACTCTATTTGGAGCAGGAACGCTGTCACGCTGTCACGCATGCAGAGTGAGAAGCAGTACGGTGCGCGTGCACTAGCTGCAGTGTCAGATAATGGTAGAAGGGGTGAAATCAGAGGGCTGCAGTAGGCGTGCGGGTCTTCTGGAGGAAGGGGCCCTTGACCGTCCTTGAAAGATGGGTAGAACAGTGTGCTAGAACCAGGGAGAAAAAGCGGAGATGAGAATGGCGCACGATGGGCCAGTGAGGCCTCGATGAGATGGAGAGGCTGAATTACGCAAGACCTGGGAAGTCAGGCAGCAACAGAGTGTAAGCGTGGTCACGTCAGAGTTATTGTTTTTAATACTGTGCCAACAGCTACTATCTGCAAGCCCCATCTGGCCGAGGTGCTCGCAGGAAATGGTTAGCGATAGGCCTGCCATCCATCCTCTCTCTTTTTCAGAGGGAAGCCTGTGGGGAAGGAAAGAAGGAAGGTAACTCAATGAAATCTTCCTGAAATGCGCTAACGATAGGTCTCCATGTAGACACACGGACGCTGTTTGCTAGTGTGGGGTGCTTCCTTATCTCTGAAAAGCTTTTAGAAGGAGGTACCAGCCCTGCCTGGATTGCCGATTTGTAACCCATCTGGAATCGGTGAACATACTGCGCACGGGTCCTGGGAGGAGGTCAAGCAAGGGATGTAGCGACCTGAGTATACTGTGAAGATACCTCGTGATGGCGCTTGTCTGGGAAGGTGACGTGGCGACGTACATGGCTCACAGAGTTTCTGTGTTCCTGTGCAGAAGAGAATGACCTGATGTGTCCGGAGGGGGACCTGGGAGCCGTGTTGGTCCTGATGTGCTGCCGGACCTGAGCCTTGTGGTTGCTTGTTTCAGGGAAGCGATTGGTAAAGCTTGATGCTGGGCAAGATGCGTTCTTGTGAGTCTGCCTAAACAGTCGCATCCTTTGTGTTTCCTTAGGTGCCTCACATCTGTTGTGTCACAGCAGCCCCCTAAGGTAGCTGCTCGGAGAAATGAGTTAATGTGTCTGATGTCACACAGGGAGGAAACACTGGGCCGAGCTTAATCCCCCATCTCACTCCGCATCTCCTGCCCCTCCCACCGCACTTCTCTGTTCCCCTTCTTCCATTTGAATGAAACAGAACAGGGCACAGGGCCCTAGGATGGCCCTGGGGGACCATCAAGAAGCCCTGCAAGCCCTCTGAGAGCCTTGTCCCCAGTGTATAGATGTAATGAGAAAAAGCTTTCTGGCATAAAACCTGATTCATCTGAGACCCACAAGATAATGCTTGTGTCACATTTTCCATGGAAATTCATTTTCACCCGAGGCAAAACCACTTATGTCCCTACTGGGACCCTGCGACTCACGGGGAGCTTGTGTGCTGTCTGGGGAATAATGCCGCATTCTTTGCATGCTGAGAGAATAGCCCAGACACTCTGCCCTTGATCAGAAGCAGATGATGTGCACTGGGGTTTCTAACTCCACGTTTAGCCCTGCAGCCAGCCGGGCCTTGGGGGAAGGTTCGCGAGTCCCTGATGGGTTGGATCAGCCGTGTTTCCTGTGGGCTTCAGTTTATGAGGACATTGGTATGCATTCATTCATGGCACTGGGTTTTGCTTGGTGGCTTTTGTTTTATTGTGGTTCTTTGTAAAGGATTAGGGTCCGCTTCGTGTCAGGGAATTTGAGCTTTCCTTTTTTAAATACGAGTGTGTAAATGTGGGAAAGAGAGTAGGTCTTATCAAGGACCCCACCTCTTATTTTCTGGAGAAGTGGCTTAATTCTAGTTGCCTCAGGTCAAGGAGTCCTATTTATAGGGGCCAGCTGCCTAGCACAACACCTTGGTTCCTGTTAAAAGCACCACAAGACACTCATAGCTGGGGGTGACAGATTGTCCCATGCCTGGGCTGCCAGCATCACTAATGGGCAGATGGCACCATCTCCCGTCCTTGGCTGTGGCTGTTTAATCGACTTCGGAGGTAGGAATCCTACCACCTCTAACAAAAGTGCTTAGTAAGTATCCAAATCGTAATGCCCCCAGAAAGACGTTCACCTTGATAGAACAAATGTGACAACAGAGCGCCAGAGTCTTTATTTAGCAATGAAAGACGTCCCGCTCAGACCTGGTGTCTACTGACCCACCAGCAGGCTGAGGGACACTTAACTTGGGTCCTTAACTCAAAGCTTAGTTGAGAATTACCGAAACCCACAGAACTGCGGGGAGGGAAGGCCATGGTCTGATGTCAACCTTAACGGCTCGTCTTTTCCTGGCTCCTCTTCGCCTGTTCTGTCAGTGTCCCACTCTGCTCTCCACTGGCTTATTTCTGTCTTGTTTCTGGACCTGACCATTTTCAGAGTCCTTAGTGTTTGTTTATGCTCTTACCCAATGTTCCCTTTAAATACAACCTTTCTCAGTTACTATGAAGGAGAATTCGATTCTTTGCAAAACGTGCCCCAATACTGGTTATTGACTTAGTTTGCTATCCGCGTATTTGCTGATGGTCCTGTGTCTTTCCAAACCCAGCACTGGGTGTGCTTCTTGCCTTGTGCCCTGCTCTTTGTAGTCTTTCTTTTGCCTACCATGTAATGAAGAGAGGATAATCAACCCCTTTTTTAAAAAACCCAGCTGGATCTGGATTCTCTATAGTGTGTCACAGGGTTGTCTTTGGGGCACCACAGTGCATAGGAACCACTGAACAAATAGTGGCACAGACAAGGGGGGGTCTGTTTTCTGAGGGTGATTAATACAGTAGCAGGTTATCAGGATTCCAGCCTGACTTATCTGTCATTCTTCAGTCTCTCCCTTCTGGATGCAAGATCCCCCACTTCGCCCAAAGCATTATGACTTCACACAACAATATCTAAAGGAGGATCGAGAGAGAGTTCATCTTATTCGAGTTCTCTCTCTCCTTCTTAAATAGGAAGGGAAATCTTCCCAACCATACGAGAGCCCCCAGGAGATTTCCCCTTAGTAACACAGGCCAGGATAGGGTCACATGCCTGTGTAGTGAAGCTAGGAAAGTGAGCAGCTGACCCCTCTGGGGAAGTGGACTTTGTGTGCAATTAAGAAGGAAGGGACCACTGTCTGACCTGAATGTTTGTGTACCCCCCTCAATTTCATGGTGAAACCCCGTCCCCCAACGTGATGGTATTAGGAGGTTGGGCCTGTGGGAGGTGATTCGGATTAGATGAGGTCACGGGGATGGAGCCCTTGTGAATGGGGCTGGTGCCCTATGGGAGTCACTAGAGAGCTTGCTTTCTGTCCCTCCTCTTACCACCACATGAGGACACAAGGAGGGGTCTGCAACCTAGAAGGGGACCTGACCGTGCAGGCACCCTGATCTTGGACTCCCTGCCTCCAGAGCTGTGAGAAACCCATTTCTGTGATTTATAAGCTGCCCTGTCTATGGTATTCTGTTACAGCAACCCCAACAGACTGAGCCAACCACAACCATTAAAGTGCGACGGGCGGGGATGGATTACATCTAATCATGTCACACCCGCTGTCACATGGGCCACACATGCAGTTAATAGGGAGTCGTAAAAGAACAGACCTCCAGAGTTCAATATCTCTTCTAAGGACAGATGATTATCTGCTTCAAAGTTTTTATTAAAAAATTGTAGTAACAATCAGTAGTTTGGTGGTTGCCTGAGGATAAATGGGGAGGGGGTCGTGAGGGAGGGGGGTCAAATACATGGTGACGGAAGGAGAGCTAACTCCTCTGGCTGATGGACACATGACGCAGCACGCAGACGACACACTGCGGAACTGTACACCTGGAACCCCTGTACTTTTTGCTAACCACCCCAATAAATTTACCAATAAAAAACTGTGGTAAAATAGACATGCCATAAAATTTACCTTTTTAACAATGTTTAAGGACTCAGCTCCGTGGCATTGAGTACCTTCATTTGGTTGTACAACCGGCACCATCACCCGTCTCCAGAATTAGCTCGTCTTGGCCTGCTGAAACTCTGTACCTATTCATGAACAAGTCCTCCCTTTCCCCTCGCCTCAGGCCACCACCGTTCTACTTTCTGTCTCTTTGAAGCTGGGGTCATAGTGGGGTCGTGTTTGTCCTTCAAGCTAATTTTTGAGAACACGTGGGAAGGTCTCTCGGAACGTCCTGCTGCTGCCCCTCTCCTCCCCTCTGCTCCAAACCCTGTGCATCCCTCAAGCCTCGATGCCAAGACCTCCCACGTGCTGCAGCCTGTGGGGCTCTCTCTTCTGGACTCAGGGTTCTCAGCGCCTCGGCTCCCCCACCCACTTGTGTATACTGTCTCAGGCCATACCTTGTGTTACTGTGCTACGTTAGCCGTCATCATGTTGTGAGCGGTGATCTTGTCTCTCCCACTGGACTGTGACCTCCTAAAGAGCAGAGACTGTCGGTATCTTACTGTTCTTTGTACCCCTCGCAACCCAAGCCTTCTCCACCACAGGCTCTCGGTGGACACTTGTCCAATTCCCTGCTCTCGTCAGGAAATCTGCACAGAAGCTGGACAACCAAGAAGTTCTCACTTAAGCCTGCCCATGCTGTCTCTGGTTGACCCTTAAGTTCTCTTTTTCTCTTTGATCTTCCTTAAGACCGAGAACAAATGTCTGGTGTCCTCGGTGTCCTCCTTAAGCCTGTGTCTATACTTGCAGTAGGTTAATGTGCCACCCCTAGCTTCTGCTTTCCTGGGCTAAGCCAGATAATGAGGCACAACCGCTATGTTTATACCACACCTTTTCCTGAGAAAGCCATATGTTTTCCTCACATTAAGATCAGTTCTTCTCAGTAGTTACAAGTCAATGAAAGTTTCACCATCTGGGGAGGAATTCCTCTTTTGTAGAAGAAGCCAGAGTTGGGAAGTCTGAGGCTCTGACAAGCCTTTTTTATTTATTTATTTTTACAAAAACTATCTCCTCTAGTAAAGGTTTAATACCTACTGAAACCCTGAGGGTGAGACACAGACACACACACACACATGCATGCACGCATACACACGTACACACATGCACACACGACACTTTTTATGCAGTATTGATCACCTACCTAGAGTATTGGATCATTTCTAAAATCAGAACAGGAGTTTACCAGAAAATAATCTAAAAAGTTCAAAGATTGTAACTTCATATATCCAAATCTTAGACTTAACAAGGGCTGGATGGGGCTCATCCTCTGAGTATTGCTGATTAAGTGACTAGTAAAAGATTTTAGCCACTAGGATTTTCTAAGGACAAAATATTGCTCTTCTGTAATTAACACTAGCAAATTTCACAGAAATCACTTCTAAAGAATGGTGACTCTAGATGTATTCTAACCCACCTCTCTCTATAGTGAAGGCATGATGCTCAAGCTAATGGGGAGAGCAAGATGCTAGGGCTGTATCCGTACCAGGTGGTAAGGACACCGGGGTCCCCCTCTCAAATGACATGCCTACAGAGTCCTTTGGAGGGGCAGATGTGAGAGATCAGTCTGCTCACTTAAAAGATCCTGAAATATCAAGAAAAATCTATTTGAATCCCAGGAAGTTTAGTAGCTCGTTGAATGGGTTAATGAATAGTTGGCTTGTCAAACTGTCCAGATGAGAGGTGTCCAGGGTGCTCTCTTCCTTCCTCTGAATCCATAGAAATAAATAAGTTGGGTGAATGGAGGGTCACACCCAGGGAACCTGTAAGAGAACCTCTGAGTAATTATTTCATGAGCTTCCTCTTTGCTTTGATCGTATTTTTAAAGGTCTGAGAAACATGGAGCAATGTTAGGCCTGCTGCAGATTGGTTTGTAGAGCTGCAATTGTGTTTAATGAAGACATTTTTATGTTGTATGAACAATAGCTTTGGCAGTAGTCCTAAACATGGGAGTTGGAAGGAGCTATTATAGTACGTAAGCACATGGACAGCACGGGGGCCGTTCCCACCGGGAAGAGTCCCCTGGGACACATGGCATTTGGAAGTGAAGTCCTTGCCCCCTGAGTTGTTGTTAGTTGCAAAGGAAAGCTTGTGGGAACAAAAAGAAAAGTCTTCCCAATGAAAAAAAGGGGGCAGAAGGGACACTTAGAGTACGTAAGTTAAAAAGAAGCCTGCTAAAAAAATAATTGTTTGATGAGAGTAAGTGGGCAGTTATGGTCCCGTTAGTCCATTTAGAAGTTCTAGAACCAAGGCAGGCTCCTTGGGGGACTGCAGGCAAGCCCGGCACTTTCATAATGTTCACGCACGCATTCACACGTGTATTCACCCAGTCATCCTTCATCAATCCTCTGTCCAAAATCACTTACTAGGGACCTTTCCTACTGCAGGCACTGGAGCTACGATGACGAATAACAAGTTCTGCAGGGGCTCCCGTCTGCTGGCGGCAGGGCGATGCAAATGGGCGGTTGGTTAGTGGGTGCCAAAAACACGCACCCACATTTTAGACAACGTTATCTATGTATTACATAAATACTGATGGTGACCACTCTGAGCACCTCTTGTAAATTGCAGAAGTCAAACGTGACTTGTGTTCATCTTTTGGGATAGGTATATATTGAGTATATTACAACTTTAATACAGTTTTTTTCCTTTTTTAAAATGTGCATACATGTTTTGGCCCCCGCTGTAGTGTTACCCTGGCCTTAACAACAGAAAGGGGGTGGGCATGCAGAGGAAGAGCTCCTGACGTGTCCAGGGTTGCTGGGGAAGATTCCACAGAAAGCGATATTTGAAGTGGGTCTTGGAGGATGAGTGAGAGGTCATCAGGTTAAGAGAGAGAAAGCTGCACCGAGGGAAGTGCCTGGGTAGAAGCACTGAGGTGTGATGGGTACACAGAGAACAGGGGACAGTGGTAAGGCAATGTGGCAGAATACCAGGGACGGAATGTGCCGGAGGGATGCCGTCCAGTGCACCTGGGAGACCCACCTCGAGGGCCAGAGCATACAAGCGCAACCCATGGGCGCCAGCCCCTCCTGAGAGCAAAACTGACTCTCTCTGCTGGACCGCCATGGAGCCCAGCCTTCTGGGAACACTGTAAGGTACTTCGGTAAAAGGGACCCGACTTTGGTCTTTCACCGTGGGAATGACACACACACGCATCTCTTGCTTTTAAATTCACTGAGTCAGGACAAAGTTTGACTTGTGCCCTGCTTGGTCTCCTGTGAAGACCTGGCACATAGAAGGTCCTCCTTAAACATCTGCTACATGAATGCTTGTCAATGAACTAAATGAACCCGGTGGAGTGGAGAGTGGACCAGCATGGGAGAGGGCTACCGTCAGACCACTCAGCGGGCTGCTACAAGCGTCCCGGTGAGCGATCACAGAGGGGATGGAGAGGGAGGGCCAGAGTTCAGACCCACAACTGCCGGAATTCCAGGCAGTGTCAGGGAGGAAATCCCCAGCCTCCACCACCCTGCTGGCCTCGCAAACCCACCTCGCTAGGTGGTGGCAAGTGTCATAGTTCTAAGATACTTAGGAGGAGAGGAGGATGAGGCTCTGGGTTTGCCCACCAGGCTCCACTGTCATCGAGCTCTGTATGGCAGGCTGCCGTAGAGAGGGGCTGAAAGCAGATCGAGGCTTAGCAGGATATGAAAGCGGAAGTGACAAAAAGGGTGCGTGAAAGGCACAGGGCACAGGAAAGGATTTTCTGCCTTCGGGATTAGGCCTGTGTTGGGCTGCTTGTCTTTTTATACTTTTCTCCCTCTCCCATCACTCCTCTTTCCCTTGAGCTTATATTTTTGTAAATATGCAAATAGGACAAACAACATGATAAATAAGGTCGTTGCTTTGCCAGAGTGATAGTCAGTGTTGAAATAATACACGTTGGCTCTCCTTGACTTCTCTGTGTCATTTGGCTTTTCTGATCACACCTTTGGGGTTCCACCCAGGAACTTGGGCTCCTGGCCCATGCTCTAGTTGTTCTCTTGGGTTGCATCTGAGTTTAGTGACTATGGAGCCACCTGGGCAGTCGTCATTGATTAGTGGTTCAATACGACTATTGCACGATCACCAGAGTAACTCTGACAACGAGGCATTGCACAGCTGTGGGTTGCGTGTCAAAGAGTGACCTGAGAGCCACATCACAGGCTCACTGCCCACTGCCCCGCCAGGACCTTCCGTCAGACGGCAGTGCCATCACGTCCCATCCTATTAGCACTGACACATCAGGGTGGAACTAGGTGCTATGCACGGAAAAGTACATGTGGATAATAGTGGAGGTATACCTGTGAGACTCAACTGAGTTGGCTGACTTGGGGCAAGGGCCTTTGGCAGTAGGAAGTGCCTAGGGGAAGGTCTCAAAATAGGACAGTGCATGGCCAATTCAAGGACTCAAGAGGCTGGAACACAAGAAAGGGGAGGAATCATGTTACCAAATTTGGACCGGCAGAGCAAGAGTCACAGACACCTAGGATTCCATTATGAGAGAGCTGGGAAGTTGGAGGCTGGTGGAGGAAGTATAAATAGATATTTTAAGACTAAGTGAATGACTTCACTGGGGAAAAGTAGTAATATAGTTGAGTAAGTTGAGATAAATTCATAGAGATTCTAATTTCTCAGGTTGTGAGATCTTTCATAGGAGTGTTCAGTATTTAGATACAGACACATAAATTAATTTTGGCATTGTTAGGTGACTGTCCACTTCGTGCTGCTCTACATAAAGATCTCTACATGTTTGTGTTCTGTAACTTGTCTTTTTGACAGCTGTGTAGTATTCCATCGTGGTTTCTACCATGGTATTTTTGACTCTTCTTCACACTGTTGTGGTTTTCTGTTCTTTATAGTTTTCATCCTTAAAAATAGTGCTGCTGGGAATATCTTTGTTTTCCTCTGAGTTATTTCTGGGTTCACTTCACCTCAGTTGGCCACTCTGATACTCTCACAGTCTTTAGTCGTGTTTGCTTCATTGGCTCTGCCTGGACAGGAGCAAATGCCCATGGTTTCAGGG
Organism: Lyroderma lyra; assembly: GCA_004026885.1. Taxonomy (NCBI): domain Eukaryota; kingdom Metazoa; phylum Chordata; class Mammalia; order Chiroptera; family Megadermatidae; genus Lyroderma; species Lyroderma lyra. The sequence goes on from PVJL010004841.1 coordinate 38,393, forward strand.
AGTTGGATAGGGAGAGGCAGGGGTTGGCTGGAAGAGGGTCATCCTTATTAGAAGCACAGAGAATACAGGGTATTGTGTTAAAGCACTTTTGTCCTCCAAGATGTTGTCTGTGTTGGGGCTTGCTCTGCACTCAGAAGCTCAGTGGCCCTTGGCCTGACAGGCATCTCGTTCTGCTCTCTCTCTTTGCAGTCTCCCCCAGGGGCCTGCTGGGTTCCTGGTGATCACTGCCCGTGTGTATGGCCCAAGGAAGTGTAAGGCAATGAACTGAATCGTCGCTAGCAGGAAGTGATTGTGAGAAGAGGCATAAAATCCTGATGACAGTAATTAACTGAAAGTTATAAGGCAAATGTTCCTTCGCGTCAACATGTTAATTGATTCGCTTTTAAAATATTTCATTCTGAATTTCTAGATGTTGTTGAGAAATTAGTCAGGCCCCACCAACTCACCAGGTTAAGCAGGTATCCAGAAAATTCATCCAATAAATACCTTTTCCTTGCGTGGTCATATCTGGTTCAGTGTATCTCTTCAGCATGTATTTTAAACTTGGTCAAAAAGTTAATGAAATGAAGCAGAAGAACTGAACTCATTTGATTTGGGATGAGAGTAGAATTTAAGTGCAGTTCTCTGGGGCAAAACCAACCAGACTTCTATTCTGTGTCAAACGTAATATCACATAATACTTTAGTCTAAAGTTCTTACAAACTAGGAGTAAGTTCTCAAAGTTTTCTCTGTTTTATCAAATAAAAACTAAAAAGACAAAATGCATCATAATAACCATTTTATTCTCTTACCCAAAAAGAATACATAAGAGGGGACACAGGCTCCCAATCTCATCTTAGCCATTTTGGTCAGAACCACCATCAGTGACCATAGTGATGTCTGTAATTAATAATAATGCCAAAATATTAATGTGCAACACCCGTGGACAGTGCAGTGTGTACCAAGCACAGTGCTCCAATTATATCCTCACCTCACCACTGTGAGCTGGGTTTTCTCACAGCTAGTGAGTGATGGACTCAAGATTCAAAGGGTGGTCCCAGGCTGATGCCCCTCATGTCTCCTCTTCCCGGCGGGTATGAGGGTTGGAGGCAGTGTCAGGTAGCAGGAAGACCCAGCGTCAGAACATGGAGAATCGCCGGCCATGTTAGCTGCTTATCTCCTGGGTGAAGTTAGGTTAAGCCACATAAATTCCTGTGAAGCAGAAGGGACTCCTATTGGGAGGGCATGCTGGGTAACAGCTGTGAAAGCTCTTGGACAACCATCCACATGGTCCTATAAACACAGAAGGCCTCACTATTTTGTATTGCAATTGTGATAATATGGCAAGATGGATTCTAATACTTAAAATAGGAGACCTGCCATAGCTGTTCTGGGCTACGTTTGCTCACAGGGGCAAATTCGAATGTCATGCCCAGTTGGTTTGCGGTTTAAAATGAATCATGTGATGCGCTGATATGCCAGGGAATCAGAAAATTTATAGCCAGGGGGCAGCAGGAATCATGTTTGTTGTATATATGACTCGGTTGATGGGGTGGCAGATGTATTCACAGCATCACCAGGCTCCCTAAACAGATCTCCTTCTAGGAGAACTAATGGGTGTGAGAGGCTCTCTCCAGCGACTGCAGGCCAGGAATTGACCCTAACAGATCCTGAGATATATTTCTAGACCAAGACTGAGGGCTGGGGAAGGAATCAGGTGATTTTCAGAGTGATTTTGTTGATACTATCCTGATCCAAGCTCCACGATGCCTTGAGCAATCATATCTTGAGTCTTGGCTTTCTAGACAATGGAATGTTCCAGAGCTGATCCAGGCAGCAGGACGTGGAGGCCAAGGTAGAAATTTCATCCATACTTTATATAAACCTAGTACACTAGTGGGTCTTAAATTCCAAGGAGACCAAAATCTCTTAGAAAATTTGTTCAAAGGCAGATTTCTGGGCTGTCCCAGAGAGAACAGTTCCATCGCTCCCATGGGACGCAGGACTTTGCATTCAAGCAAACTCTTGCAATGACTTTGATGTAGATAATGTACAATTTCTATTTTTAGGAAAAAAATGTAATAGCTCTGAATGACAGCTACTGTGATAAACATTGAAAAGCTGACATTTGTTTGGCACTTACAATGAACCAGCACTCTTCTCTATATAAATTAAGCCATTTAATTCCCACCATGATCCCAGGAGATAGACAGTATTTCCTCTATTTACAAATAGGGTAATGGAGGCACAGATTTCTTAATAAGACACCTGTGATATCACAGCCTGGCTTTCTAGTAAAATGTAAAAATGTAATGTCTGAGAAGAACTTTCTAGAAAAAAGGGTTACCTAAATCCCACCCAGAGGGAGAACCATTACACCCATCACTCTAGTAACATAGCTTGATTCTAATATCAAATATCCATGCCTACCTGGTTACTTAGGGTCAGGATGGAGCTTGGGGGACATTGCCCACCCTAGAATCTGTTGCACGAACATTCAGAATGAGGACCATGACACTCCGGTAGTTATTAGAGGCTTTCGATGCACCTGTCAGAGACAGACAAGTAAACAAACATATTAACAAAATGATTATAAACAATAACACGTGTATGATTTTAAAAGGGGGACTGAGAGAAATAAGATTGGCAGGAAGGAGTCTTATTGGTAGGCATGGAAGTCAGAGAAGTCCTTTCTGGAGAAGGTGACACGAAACCGTAGAGTTGAAGCATGAGAAGGAGCTAGTCCTGCAGAGTGAAGTAGGGATTCCACCATAATCTCTGGGTCAAACATGGGAAGCTGTGTTGTCACTCCATTTTCTAGGTGCTTCTAAAGAAGGAGCTGCTAACCCTGGTGATGTCATTTTCAAATGACAAAACTAGTAAAACATGAGTTTGATGTCCCTTATTTAAGAGCAAACAATCCACGGATTGGGGAAGTGCAGTAACTCACAAGCCCTTTCCCCAAGGAATTATGGGCTTGAAAAGAGGCAACGCAGAAACGGGGCAGGACTGGCTGGGAGGTCGGGGACTTCCTGCTAACGCTGCCAGGTAACCTCGCTAACGCCGGGTTGGAGGATTGTGATCCGTGTTAGGTTTCCTGACAGGGAGGCGTTTCCAGTAAGTGTAGGCTGACAGATCTAGATTTGTGGGCTGGGACACGGGCAGCCGCCCAGAGGGTAATATATGAACCCCTTTGTCACCCTCAAACATAGTTTAAGCTCTGTTGTTTCCAAGGTTGTGTTCATACTGCTCCCTCCTCCCAGAATTCTTTCTTCTCTGCCTCCGTTTCTCCGTTTTTCCAGGTTTACTCGTCTGCCAGGGCCCAGCCACCACCTGCGGGAGACCGCCTCTGGCGATACCACCTGAAGTGACCTTGGGCGTCTGTGAAACCCCAGCTCGCTTGGGTGCTCATCACCTGCTGCTTGCACATCGCACGTACTTCCAAAGCTGGGAAGTTCCTGGAAGGGAGAGACTGTTTTATATCTCAGCCTTCCTTGAAGCACGCTCAGGGTGGCCCTCACGTAGCAGTGACTTAGGAAACATTTTCTGGTTACGTGGAAAATCAATGAATGACTCCAGAGCCAACTGTGTCCCCACCAGCTTTCCTTTATTTCCTTTTGCAGAGCAGGACGGCCATGGCTGCCGCCGGGGTGGCGGCGCCGGCCACGAGACCTCGCGCATTTAAAACGATGCTGAGCAAGGAGGAGACATGATGAATGACCTCGGGAAGACGTGATGGCTTCTGCAGTGACATTAATGGACGGAATGCCGACTCCCCAACACCAGCTCTGATACTTAGGCCTAGAAACTAACTACAAAAAGGCAAGCCCGCAAAATGAATGTGTGCGTGGAGGGTGGGAGAGGGGAGCACGTGCAACTAAAGAAAAGACACAAGGCTACACGTGGCTCTTGAGACAGAAATGTTGGGGTTCTACATTGGCATTACTCTGGTTTTCTTTTTAAAAATTGGATGGCGAACCGGTCTCCAACGAGTTTTACACAGTCTGTGAGTCCATGGGTAAGACACAGAGCTTGACACTGCAGGCAGTGCCCCCGCAGGCCATGGATCTGCATCAGAGTCATTGTAGTGAACTGTCACGCTGGGTACAGATGGCAAATCGTGGGACCTGCCCTCCGTAATTGCCTGAGCCAATTCCTACGATAAATTTCCTCTTAAATTGACTGATACACATATCCCATTGGTTCTGTTTCTCGGGAGAAACCCGACTGACACAGTGACTGTGGATCAAGACCCTGGTCTCCTAGTGTAATGCTGTCTCCCACCGTGTGCTGGTATCACTTCCCACCCTTCCCCTGGGACCCCAAGGTCCAAGCCACCGTCACCTCTTTTTTTACAGCTTTATTGAGGTATAATTGACACACTATAAAATCGGCCTATTGTAAGTTTACAATTCACTGATTCATAGAAAATGTATAGAAAGGTATAATCATCACAATTCAGTTTTATAGCATCTCCACACTGCGGACATTTCTTCGTGCCTATTTGCGTCATTTCTGCTCCCACTTTCAATCCCCGACGATCACGGCTCTGTCTTCCATATCCTTAGATTTGTCTTTCCTGGACGTTTCATGTAAATGGCATCAGGCAACATGGAGTGTTTTGTGTGTGGCCTCTTTTACTTTTACAAACCTTTCTGAGGTCCGTTTATGTCATAGCAGCACCATTTCATTGCTGAATAGTGTTCCGTCGCAGGGACCCACCACATTGTTTCTCCTCTCACTAGTTACGGGGCATTTGGTTTGTGTCCAGTTTCTGGCTATTATGGATAATTCTCCTATAAACCTTAATGCGTAAGCCTTTCTGTGGGCATGTGTTTGTATCTCTCTTCTATCAGTATTTTGTGTGGAATTGCTGGGTTGGGAATATGTTTAACTTTACAGGAAGCCACCAAACCATTTTCCAAAATGGCTCTATCTTGTTCCATCCCCACAGGTAGGAGGGTTTTAATTTCTCTACATCCTTACCAACTCTTGTTATTGTCTGTCTTTTTTATTATAGCCATTCCAGGGCAGGTGTAGTAGTACCTCATTTTGGTCTTCAATCGCATCTCCCAAGTAAGGTAATGATGGTGAGCATCTTTTCATATGCTCATTAGCTGTTCCTGTAATCTCTTTCGTAGAATGTGTATCTAAATCTTTTGGTCATTTTTACATTGGATTATTTGTCTTCTTCTAAATTGAGTTATATGACATTTATATATTCTGGATATGAGTTCTTTATCAGGTATGTGATTTACAGATTTTTCCTCTGAGACTGTGCCATGCCCTTTCACTTTTCCAATGGTATCTTTTAGGAGAGCAAAAGTTTTTATTTTGATAAAGTCTAGTTTATCAATTTTTTTCTTTTGTAGGTCATGTTTTTGGTGTCGTCCTTGTGCATAGGAACTCCTTGCCTAATCCAATGTCACTAAATTTTTCCCCTATGTTTTCTTCTAGAAGTTTTATAACTTTACTTCTACAGTAAGTCTGTGGTCCATTTTGAGTTAATTTTTGTGTATGGTGTGAAGTTAGTGTCTGTGTTCTTATTTTTAATTTTTTTTGCATGTGAATACCTGTTGGGTCAGCACTATTACTTGGAAAGAATATCTTATCCCCATTGAATTGCCTTAGCACATTTGTCAAAAATCAATTGACCATAAATGTAAGAGTTTGTTTCTGGACTCTCATTTCTGTTCTATTGATCTACATGATTATCTTATGCCAATACCACATTGTCTCAATTACTGGAACTTTATTCTAAGTTTGAAATTAGGTAGTATACGAGGACATACATTTAATTTCACAAACTCATCCTAGAAGAAGTACTACATACCTCATTGCTGAATATCACTACGGTCACCTTCGAAGTACTCCCCTTGGGAAGCTGTGCACCAACGCCAGTGCCTAGTCCACCCTTCAAAGCAATTCTGGAACTCTTTCTGGAATGGCCATCAGAGCTGTTGTCATCTCCCAAATCTAACAATTAAGTTTGCAAACCTGCCACCACATGCTTATGTTGGCAGCACTGACGTAAGGTTATGACACCTTACCAAGTTATTTGTCCAGTGCTGTTAATGTAAATGCACGGTGGCAAGTTCGCAAACTTAATTGTCAGATTTGGGGGCAATAACAGCTCTGATGGCCATTCCAGAAAAAGAGTTCCAAAATGGCTTTGAAGGGTGGACTAGGCGCTGTCGTCAGTACATAGCTTCCTGAGGGGAGTGCTTCGAAGGTGACCGCAGTGACATTCAGTAATGAGTTCTGTAGGATGAGTTGGGGGAATTAATTGTCCCCCCTCCTAAGTACTTTTCTTCTTTCTCAAGATTGTTTCAGCTATTCTAAGTTCTTTGCATTTCATATACATGTTAGAACGAACTTGTCAATTTCTGCAAAAAATAAAAAAGCCTCCTGGCAATTTTATAGGGATTGTGTTAAATCTATAGATCATTCTGAGGAGACTTGATTTCTTAATAATACTGTCTCCAGTTCATGAACATAGAATGTATCTTCATTTATTTAGCAAGCAATACTGGAACTTTTAGTGGCTTTTAGTGTACAAGTTCTGTCTTGTACTTCTTTCGTTAAATGGATTTCTAAATATTTTATTCTTTTTGATGTTATTATTTAACAAAATTTATTTCCTAATTTTACTTTTGGATTGTTTCTTGCTAATTGTAGAAATATAACTGATTTGTGTACATTGATCCTGTATCCTGTTATCTTGCTGAATTTGTTTCTTAATTCTAACAGATCTTTTTAGGTGTGGATTTCTTAGGATTTTCTACATATAAGATCATATTGTCTGTGAGTAAAGACAGTCTGCCATGCCAACTGGTATGCCTTTAATTTTTTTTCTTGCCTAATTAAACTGACTGGAACTTGGTACAATATTGAATGAAGGAGGAAGGGTGGTTTATCTTTGGCCTTATTTCTAATCTTAGTGGGAAAACATTCCATCTTTCATCATTAGATATGAGGTTAGCTATATACATTGTTTGCAGATTACCCTTCTCAGCTTAAAGAAGTTCCCTTGTATTACTAGCTTGTTGATATTTTTATTAAGAATGGTTACTGGATCTTGTGGAATTCTTTTTCTGTGTCCATTGAAGTGATCTTTAGGTTTTGTCCTTTATTCTATTAACATGGTGTATTGCATTGATTGATTTCCGAATGCTAAACCAAACTTGTATAAATTCCACTTGGCAATGGCATATAATTCTTTTTATACAAGTATGAAGTTGAATTCAATTAGTAAAAATTTTAAGAAATTTTATCTATTTTCATGAGAGATGTTGGTCTGTGGTTTTTGTTTTCTTGAGATATCTTTGTCTGACTTTGGTGTAAAGTTAATGCTGGACTTGTGGTATGTATTTGAAAGTGTTTCCTTATCTTCTGTTTTTAGTGTTTGTAAAGAATTAGAATTATTTACTTTTTACATAGTTTGTAGAAATCACTAGTGAATCCATTTGGGCCAGAATTTGATTCTATGGGAAGATTTTAAATTACTAATTTTAAAAAATTTGTTTTCACTACTTATAGATCTATTTAGATTTTCTATCGCTTCTGAAGTCAGTTTAGGTAATTTGTGTCTTTCTAGAAATTTGTTAATTTTACATAAAGTATCTGATTTGATAAGGAATTAATAATATTCACTTACAATATTAATTTTTTTGTAAACATGGTAAAGATTGCCTCTCTTTTTCTTTTGGTAATTTGTGTCTTTTTTTTTTTATTTTTTTATTTCTTGGTCAGTCTAGCTAAAGATTTATCAATTTTGTTGATCTTTTAAAGGAACCAACTTTTGATTTCATTGATATTTTTCTGTTTTCTATTTCATTGTGTTCTACTCGAATCTATTATTTTCTTTCTTTTGCTTGCTTTGGATTTAGTTAGCTTTTCTATTTCTAGTTTCTTATGGTGGAGATTTAGGTTACTGATTTAAGCTCTTCCATTCTAATGTAGGCATTTTAGCTACCTATTTTCCTCTAACCATGGCTTTAGCTGCATCCCATAAATTTTGATATGTTAAACTTTCATTTTTATTTAGCTCAAAATATTCTAAAATTTTTCTTCTGGTATTTTTATTTGACAAATGGATTATTTAGAATTATTGTTATTTAAATTTCCAAGTATTTGATAATTCCTGAAATTTTCTTCTGTTGTTGATTTATTATGTAACTGCATTATAGTTAGAGAACATACATTGTATGACTCAAACCTTTTAAATTTATTGAAATTTGTTTTGTAGTCTATCATAAAGTCTATTCTAGAGAATGTTCCATGTGTATTTGAAAAGAATGTCTGTTCTGCTGTCCCTGGGTGTAATGTTTTATAATTATCAGTGGGATCAAGTGTTAAGTCTTCTATATGCTTACTGGATTTCTCTCTAGTTGTTCTATCAGTTATTGAGACTAGAATATTAAAATCTCCAACAATCATTTTTGAATATGATATATCATCTCTTGCTTAGGGTATTGTAACAGCTTATCATGCTCTGTCAACCTTCCTTGCTTTATTATTCTTCATAGGACATATCATTATCTGACCTAGTATATATTTTACTTAGATACCAGAATGTATAAGTCCTGTGATGGCAGGGATTTTTGTCATTTTTTTCATAACTGCCGTATCCTCAGCACTGATAACGGTGCCTGACATATATTAGTCACTCACAAATATTTGTTGGATGGGTAAATACATCATCAAACTAATGGCACCCACTATTCTCTTGGGTGAGTGCAAAACTTCTCATCCTCATTGCCTGGAGAAGAGCTGAGATGGGTCAACACCCTTGGAATACTAAGTAGATTTAGTGCAAAGGGTGGGAGATATAAGGGGTACCCATGCTCTTGATAGGCAGAAATTCTCCTTTCCCTTTATGTTTTTTTTGGGGGGGTTATTTGTCCTTGCATTTTCTAGTCATCACAGTGGTAGGCACTTGAAGACGAGGACTGGATGTAGGTCTCAGGAGGAAAATAAGCCACTGTGCTTGATTTTGATGCAGGCTATTGGGCTGCCTTCTCCAGGCAAAGGAGTCCTTCTTGACATCAAGTGGCCCTGTGCTCCATGGGGGTTAATTCCCAAGTGGAGAGGGGCTGAGATTTCAGAGTAATAAACAGAGCAGCTTTCCCTTACATACATACATTTCCCTCCCAAACCTGAGAGGTAGCCATGGGTGGCTGATCCAAGATTGGGTGTTCAGGATCTCAGCCAAATATCATTCCATCTTAGCATGATTGACACTACCTACTCAGATGTACATCCTAAGGTAGCTTTGAAATTTTATGTTTATCCTGCTTTGGAGGGTTATATTATACAACAGCATCAGGAAAAAAATCCCAGCATGTAGTATTTGTTGAGTGCTTGGCATATTATATCTAGATATTTTACACATATCTGGCACATTAGATAATTGATTGTCTGTATGCTTAATCAGTTAAAAATAAAGAATTGACTCATATTTCTCTTTTACTCATTAAAGTTAGGACTAAGTTTTATAAACCATTCTTATAGGGTCTGTATAATCAACTGGAGATCAGAGGAGAGATCTGGGCTGGATACAACAATTTGGGCACCATGTAGAAGTATATGATCATTTCAGTTCTAGGGATAGATCATATACCCCAGACAGTAAGAAGAGGAGAGGGCCTATAGATCAAGACTTAGAAGAATTAACTTGTAATGACTGAGTAGAGGATGATGAAAGTGACAAAGCAGAGAAGGAGCAGCCAGAGGTCAGAGGAAACCTGGGACAACATTCTATCCAGGAAGGTGTGTGTCAGCTTTCTGAAAATTTCCACTTTTCATGACATACCTTGAGGTGGGGGAGTCTAACTACTAATAACATGCCTGTCATTTAATTATAAATTCCCATTAAGTGGATAATCCTGAAATTGTTCTTGATACTAGATAATACTCAGCCCCTAGAATGCTGGAAGAATGGAGATTTTTGTGTTCAGATGCTGTGTTTTCATCCAATATTCTACTCCAATTCTTTCCTTCCCCTCTAAGTGTGACATACTCTTTCCTGATGACCCTATTGTCCATCTGTGACTTTTTGGCATTCTATTAGTAATTTGAATATTTAATATCCATGAAACACAACAATAAGCATTATACAAACAAAGTTGAATTATTATTGTGGCTTTCTTAGGAATGAAATTATTTCTTATTTGGGGGTTTAATGTATGCAGTAGTAAATTCCCAGTGAATTTTTATTGTATTGCTTTAAACTCAGTAACAGATTTATTTGTAAGGGTGCGTTTTATTTAGTGCATTCACTCATTCATCCATCAAATATATATTAAGTGCCGACTATATGCCAGACACTGGGCGTGTTAAGACACGTCAGATGTGTTTCTCAAGCTTTGGTGTGTGTGGACGCTACCTGGAAAACTTGTTAAAAATACATGTGCCCCAATCCCACCCCTCTTATTCCATAGGCACAGGGGTTTCCAGCGATCTACGTTCATCCAGCTCTCTGTGTGATTGATTCTGATGATGCACAACACAGTTTCAGAACTGTAGGTCTATGTAAAAACATGTATTGAAAAGTTAAATGTAGTAGCAGAGTGTAAGATGTGTCAAGTAGAAGTGTGCACAGGGTAAAGTGTATTCTGAATTTTATTACGTTCATACCTCACTGTAACAGTTGACTGTACACTTAACAATATTATGGCCATTTTCAACTATAATGGAATTTTTGTTCGGGCTTTAAAGTCCTAGCAAGATAATTTCCTTTCATTAGTAGTGCAGGCATGTGTAATGTCCTTATAGATGATCTTAAAGGTACGAGAATGCTCTAAAAATACACACATCATTATAACCCTGCATATATAACTTACTTTAATGGGAACGAGGAAAGTGTCTGGCAGTTCCCGCTCAAGCACTGGGGAGCCCATCCTGTGGTCATCACGGGACTCATCCCCTCAGACGTGGAAGTGTTCTTTCCTTTTCTTTTTTTCCTTTGTCTGTGAGGCTCCTGCGCAGCCTGTCGATGCAGCAGGTGCAAACAGCATCAGAGGGGCATTCATAGCATTTTCTACTAACCCCCCAGCAATGATACAAAGTGTAAAACTGTGAGTCTTGCATTGAGGAAAACAAGATTCCTTTTAAAGAATAATCGGTGTTTTCTTCTTACAAGGAGGCATTCATTCACCACGCCGTTCATAAGGAAACTTCCGCTGTGAGGGACAGAGCAGCTCCCCTTTCCCTGCAGGGACATGCCTGTGGGCCGTGGCCCTAGCAGCACACAGAGCATAAAATACTGAGAAAGGGCTCCTCCCTCCCATGGAAGGCAGTCGCCCTGTGCCAATGCCGTGTGCTCTGAGTGGTCCCTTTCACTGTAGCTGCTAATGGTCTTGCCCATTCCAAATACAATTTGATGGATATAGCAACTATTTAAGAATTTGCAACCTGACTTTATTTTTAACTTTGCCTTTGTTTTTAACTGGAATTTTCCTCCATGCCTTAAAGTCCTTCAGGATTTTAGGTACCTCCCTAGTCCATTAAATAAAATAGTTGCCATTCAAATCATGGTAATTGTGGCCCAGACGTACATTAGGTCATTTAATCTTCACAGGAGACGGGTATTATTATTATCATCCCATAATGCAGGTGAAAAAACTGAGGCCCCAGAGGGTTAAGTAAGCTGACCAAGCTCATATAGTTAGTAAGGAGCAAAATCAAGGTTCAGACCTGAGCACGCTGAGTCCCTAGACCATAGTCCATACGGTCTCTACTTCCATTTCGGCAAATTTTTGCTCACAGAAGACACCTCTTGGGAGAGTAGCTAGCTGGTGCTTCAGAAGGATCAATAAGTGAACTCCAGTTCATCAGAACTTTCCGTCTGCACAGATGTTTTCATTCCAGCACTTGTAGAACCTGGGAACCTCTGACCACGGAGTTCACTCTCAGAGGTGCCCCCGCCCCTAAATCTTAGCGGCTCTCTGGCGTGGTGAGACACTGGGGCTGTGGCCACAGTCTTCCGGAACAGACAAGCTTCTTGGCTCCAGTACGTTCCTAACACTCGGGGGAAGATGGGGCCGATCTGTCCCTGTGTCTATATTTAGCACCGTCTGCCAGGAATATTTCACACTGCCTGTTTTAGTACGAGCCGCTGGTGCAGACAGACTGCCCCACCACGGGTCCAGGGAAACAAGGGCATTAAGTGGACTTGTGGGTTTTCCTGTTCAGTGTTGTGTGTTGACCCTGCAGCCAACCTTCGAAGGAGATGTGGGAGCGGGAGGAGGCAGGGTTTTCCCGGGTTTTAGTCCCAGGGGCCCACAGTTGTAGTGGCTCAAGAGTAATCCACGGGTGGAAGCAGAGTAGGTTCTGGTGGGGGACAAAGAATAGAAAAGGCCCAGGGTTCCTATGCAGCACCCGAGGCAGCATGCTCCCCACGCCAGCTCAATAAATCCCTGTATAGACTCTTCCAGCCTGAACCCCTCCTCCCACCCCCCGTATAGCCTTCTCGATCTCCATCCGTGAAAGACAGGGGTCCCATGTTCTGAGGGTTCTGAGGGCTGCCCTCATGCCAGTTTTCAGTGCTGGCTTTTACATGCGTCCATTCATTGTGCCCACACCCGCCCCTGTGAGGTTCTGTTCTTAGTTCCACGTTACAGCGAAGGACATTGAGGCTCAGACAGGCTCGGGGACTTGCTGAGTCAGAGGTCAGGCCCACCTACAGCCAGACCTCATGATCTCAGTCAACGCTGAGTAGTCGTGGCCCCGCCTGCTCAAGGCTAATTAAGAATTAGAATAGGGACCCAGGGGGGCGGGGGGGACGTAAGTGTGTTTCTGACAACACGCATGCCAGCAGCCTTGGTTGGGGTTGGGGGGCTTTGGTGGCCTCCTCCTGGGGCTGGCCTCCGGCCGACTACCTGATGCAGGCCAAAGCACGTGATTCAGACAGCAGCAAAACAGTGGCGCCGAATGCCAAGCTCGGTCACTGAAGCAGGGGGTGTGAATGATGAAATGTGAAAGGCAGAGACCTGTTTAGAGAAAGGCGGGGGACGGAGAAGTGACAGCATCGAAAGCTGGCTTTGGGTGGAGGTGACACAGTTTCCCCCATTCCCCTCACAGGAGGGCCTCGGTGAGTGGCTTGTTTTTTATTTCTTTTTATTTATTTATTAATTTTCTCCTCCTTCCGTGGTCAGTGGCTTTTAAATGCCCTTTTGAGTCGCTGGGTGAGCGAGGGCTGGGGAGCCCCCCGCGGTCGTGTGTAGGTAGTTTAGGCTCCCTCCTCCTTTCTGCCGGCTGCTCTCGGGTCAGCCCAGCCACACTGGGGGCTGCGCAGCCCGCTTGGGTGTGCATCTCCCCCTCCTGGCCAGCCCCCTCTCCCTGCTGTCCTCCAGCCCGCGAAAGGCCCGGCCCAGGACTGGCTTGTGGTGGGCACGCGGGTGCCGGCCTGACCCCCGGCGATCGGCCTGACCCCCGGCGATCTGTCCTCACGGCCGGGCCTGCGAGCGGACGCAGGGCCTCAGGGCGCTGCTGCAGGTGTCCCCGAGTGTCTGCTGAAGGGCAAGGCTCTTTCCATACGTCCCTGACGTGAGGAAACGCACTGACGTTCACGCACGCGCCTCGGTGCCGGGTGCTGGATTGGGTGCCCCGCGGGCGTTAGCCGGAATGTTCACGGCCACCTGGCCGGCTCGGCACGGTCCTCACTTTGCAGATTCGGGGGCCCAGGCTCGCCTCCTGGCCCCAGCGTCCCAGTCCTTCCCACTTGAGCCATTTTAGGGACTTTAGCTCCTTCCCGCCCCCACCGTCACCCCACAGAGGGAAGTCCTTCTCCCCTCTTCCCCCAACCACTGATTCACGAAGAAACTAACAAATTCATGATTTGTGACCAGTTTTGTTCCTTGGCTCTTCTCAGATCCGCTTCAGGTCAAAACACAGCGTTCGTTCACGCCGGATTTTCCGGGACGCTTCTGATTTCATGCAACATTCTGATTTTAATGGATCCCTTTCGTTACGTTTGTGCCTCAGTATGATTTCATTTCACACCAGTTAAAGGCACTCCATGTACACGAATTCACGAACCAGGAACAAAATTGCTCTTGATGTCAGGCTCTGATTTGCCATCAGAAAGTGCGTGTCCTCTGACGGCACGGCACGCAAGTCCCTGACACGATCGTGCTCATCGCTGCGTCTTGTTTTATCGGCACTTTTGTTTTTTAGGGAAGAAGTTCTTAGTTCCAGACACTGCAAGAACCATTTGTTGTGTGCCCCTCATTGCAGACACAGCCCCAGAATATCCCAGCCCCTTCTCCACGCAGATTCTTGACCGCAGGCCTCAGCCTCCCCTCCCACACTGAGAGTCAAGATGCTTCTTTTCTCAATCCTGTAGCAGATGGAACAGCTCTTCCCGTCCTGCGGGCCGCCTCCCCAATTTTCCCTTCCCAGGACAGTCTGCTGAATGGAGAATGAGGCTGGTTGCTATGTCGTGGCACCAAAGAGAGAGTCCCACCCCTCCCTGTGTAGCCCCCCTGAGCTAGCTCCCCTCCTTCCACAAAGTGGGGCCCTGCTGGAGCCCACTCTTTCCAAACCACTGAGTCATTTCCTCTCAGGGACTTGCTCATTAAACCTTCCTGTTTGCTTGAGCTCTGGAGCTCCATCCTGAGTCACATTTCCTTCCCCACCCCCAACTCCCTGAGCCGTCATGGATGACCCCGCCTCATCTGCTCCCCCCCACATTGCTGTGTTCCTCCCACCCGCATCTCCTGGCTGGAGTCTCCACACTTGGTGCACCTCTGTACAAAGCCTCAGAGTTCCCGAAGCTTCGAGGGAGATAGGGGCTACCGCTCCTCTCCTGCAAGGTGCTGCCTGAAGGGTGAATTGGGAAGGGGAGTGTTTACAGGCAGGCAGGAGGAAGAACCCCACCCCCCCCACCCCCAACCAAGAGCGGTCTCTGATCCACCTGACACAGCAAGCAGGGCAGTTGGGAATCATAACCTTTGACTACTGCACCCTGAGCTCCCTGACCCTGAGCAGCTGCCCAGTCCCCCGGAAGACAGCTGTGGTCTCCTCACAGCCTTGGTTTGGACTGTTTTCTGCACATCTGAGCCCTGGCGACCAAGAACAGTTGCTATGTGGTCAGTAGCAATGAGGCAGGACACTGTGATGCAGAAGAGGCTTTCTGGTTCTGTGATGGGTGAAGGGAAGAGAGGATAGAAAGAGAAAAGAAATGGCTACGGGAAACTCTGCACCATGTTCTTCTATCGGACTTACCGTATTTTTCCGTGTATAAGATACCTCATGTATGAGATGACTTCTACTTTTCTAACCCAATGTTAAGAAACTGGTTACTCTCCTGTATAAGACAACCCCCAGTTTTTGATCTAAAAGTTTTAGACAAAAGTACCATCTTATACACAGAAAAATACAGTATTTTGTTAGGGAGGCAGTCTCCATTCCAGGCACAGCCCCAGAATATTCCAGCCCCTTCTCCAAACAGGTTCTCCATTTAATGAAATGTCATGGGCTGGACTGAGAACTGTGCCCTTTTTGCCCTGTGGATATCAGGTAAATGTGCATTGAAGCAAGTCAAACTGAAGTTCAAAACTGCATGTGGCAGAAGGGATAGCCCATGAATTCCTCTGTTGTCTCACTTTGCACATTCAGTTCATTCATTGTATTGCCATTACGAAAAGCCTTTTGGATACATTCCTGGGGTAACGGTCTTTGACCACCCCTCAAATCCTATTATGTTGGCACCCTCCTACCCCCATAGTGTGACTGCTGATGTGACTTTGCAGAGCTCCAAAACCAGCACGCTGCCACACACTGAAAAACCTGCTTCCAACGTATACTTATAATTGCTAACCATCACCCGTTTGGTGACGTGAACAGAAGGCGAGATGCATGGTGTGGATCCTGGCTCTTCCCTTCTGATTCCCAGGAAGCCTGCCTCCTTCCTCCACCAGGCTGGTGGATGCTCCACCTTGTTCCCTCCTCTGTGAACATAATAATGATCCCTCCTTCGCCTCTTAGATTTTCAATGTCCCCATTCCCAACGGACTTTTCCCATCAGCCGAGGCATTCAAACCCTGCATTTCCAAGCAGTGCCTTCCTTCGCCTGCTTCACAGAGCCTTCTCTTTATGTCCGCCAGGGGGCGCCACGCACCCTGTCCTCCGAGGAGAGGAGCGGCGGCTGCAGGGTTTTCGCTCACCTAGAACGCCCCCGAATGGCGTCTTCATTCCTCCTCGCCCTTCTCTTGGCGTAAAGATGGGCAGCTCCGCTTCCCTCTGCCACCGACTCCTTACAAGCGCCGTCTCCTGTTCCTACCCCCCAGCGTCTCCATGGGCCCCTGCTGTCCGTCAGCGCCTCCTTTTCACCCTCATCCGGATCGCCCATCTGCCGCGTTTGATAAGCCTCATCTCCCTTCCTCCCGGAAACACTCTCTTCCCCTGGCCTTCCTGCTTCCCTTTTCCCCGCATGGTTCCTCCTCAGCCCCTGAGCAGCTCGCCCTCCCCAGTCCGCTCTCTGAAATCTGGATGCTTCTGAAGGCTGTGTCCTCAGCCCTTATTCTTACACGTCTCTCCCCGGGGCAATGCTATTTCCTCCCGTGGCCTTGGTTACAACTTACACCCTGATAAATTTCTATTCTTGTTATTAAATTACGAACTTCTGATGGTTACAAAGCAGCACATGGTTAGGCAACCAAAAATAAAAATACAGTATTCCCACTGTCCTGAGATTACCACTGTTCATATCTTCTTATATCTGCTTCCAGAATTGTAATGGACACACACACACACACACACACACACACACACACGTATCTTTTTACAAAATGAGAAAAATACTGTTTTGTAAATTCCTTTTTAAGTTAATGATCTGAAACTTTTCCATGTCAATACATCTTATCTAATACCAGTCCATGTATTTGATTACCTAAATCATCTTTTCTATTAATAGCTGCTTTGTCCAATTAGGGGACCAATTCAGGCAAGTACATTGCATGGGTATTTCTTAAGCTCTTTTGCTAAGCATAAATATCACACCATGCTTATTAACTGGATTTGGACAATTATCTCTAGAACATCCCACCTTTTTCGATTTGACTGGTTGCTTCTTTGTAGTATATTTTAACTTGTTTCTCTAACCCACTTATTTCTTATAAACTGAAATTAAAATGTGAACGCATGATAAATTCAAGTTAAACCTTGTTAGCTAGATTATACAATAGGAGCTGTAGGCTTCATATTACACTTCGTCTTAAGATATATCTATTCCATTTGACTCACCATTAAGGATTCTAGTATTGACCAATCAATTAAAGCAAATAGCAGCCTTAACTTTCCATTGTAGCATTATGTTTCCCCCTTGTGACCGGAAAGTAAATTGTATAGTGTTGTTTTGGCAATAAACAAATGTCCAGTGTGCCGCCAACCGCATGCCTAATGCTTTTAACACCCGTTTATAGTCATCGTTGAAGTCACTAATTCCATCAAGAGCTTAAAGTGATTATCAGCCAGGGTTCTTGGTAGGATATCAACGGTACACCTTAATTAATTAAATGTTAATGAAGAATATTTTTATGAAGGAGCTATTTACTGAGTTGTGGACAGGACTACCCCGGGAAACATCCAAGGAATGCTGCCACACCACCCAGAAGTAGGTACTGGTGAGCAGCTATTACCACCCCAGTCCTGAAGGTGGCGCTTGTGGGGCCGGGGTGCGCTGCAGCCCTGCGGAAGATATGCCCAGTGTGTATTGTAGTGGCCTACAGAAGAATACAGTTATAACCTAAACCTTGACCTGGTAGGGCACTGGAATGAAATGAAACTTTTCAAATAACTTCGGTTCCTGTTTCTTGCCTGAAGCATTATTGCAGGACAGAAGGGTTAGAGTTAAGGTACTAGAGGCAGCTATGACTTTCTAATGGCTATTTCTGTACCAAGTTTGCCATTGACATTGAGGTCCATCAAGAGAAGCCATTAGAAAGACACGACTCTCAGGTTAAGTTGGCCTCTGGTTGCCACAGCACAAGGGAGTGCTGTATGACATTTACAATGGATAATTGTATTTGCTAAGAGGTCAGGGCCAAAGCTGTGTGGTCAACCTGCAAGAAAAAATCAAACAAACAAACAAACAAAATAATGTAAGTCCTCACCCATGCATAATTATTTGCTTCAACACAGGGACATCTTTCATTCCAAAGTGCAAATGCACAGAAGAAGGAGGAAGTTAATGATCATCCACATTTTACCATCTTTAAAACTTCTGAGGGAATGATTTCCAGGTACCCTTAGCTCAAATAACTCTCCTCAGCATGAGACTAAAACATTTGTTTTCACTCACTCTAGGTGAAAAGAAATAGCACTGAAAACATGTGTTATGTCATTTGATCACGCCTTGGAGCCCGAAGGCATGCTGGTTCCCCTTGTGTGTGAGGAGGGTTCATTACTAAATTTTCTTTTAGCTGACAAGCAATTTGAGATGTCCCTCAATTACATGGAATGCCAACAGCAGGGGACTGAGAAGGAGGAGATTAGATTGATGGCTGCGGCTCTGTCACTTACTAACTGGGTGGTCTTGAGTATGCTACTTCATCCTTACAAACCAGTATTTACAGCCATAAAACAGGAGGACCAGCTTTGAGGAGATAAAGTGGATAAGAATTGGTTCAGGAGTCAGGAAGACCAGAGTTCAAAGTCTAGGTTATACTTCTTACTGGTTGTGTGAACTTGACAGTCACTTGGCTTCTGAGCCTTGGTTTACTCACCTATGAAGCAAGGAATGCAATAGAATTTACCTTGTAGACTATTTTAGAGATTCAGTGCTGAAAGGCACTGAGCACAGCACCCCACAGTGATAGATATGCAATAGTGTATTACTCCTGTCAGCTGTCCTAGCTGCTTGTGGTCGGCAGGACCCTCGGTGTGATGGGAGAGGGGACCTGTGATGAGGATGAGCTATCAGTCTTATGGTTGTTATGCTATGAGGGGGACCCAAGAAACACCCAGAATTTATTTATAAAAAATAGGGTATTTATTCTTACATGTTTAAACTTCAATCCCCTTCAAAGTACAATACACCTTTTGAGATGCTTTTCCACTGCTCAAAACAGTTTTTGAATTTGTCTATTTTGATGCTTTTTAGTGCTTCTGCCATTTTTTGGGGGTTTTGTTTTTTGTTTTTTGTTTTTTTTTTTTTGCTTTTTGGTATGTGGGTAGCTCCCTGACTGGGAATCGAACCCAGGCCGCAGCACTGACCGCGCCAACGCCGAAGCCTTAAGCCGCTACACCATCAGGGAACTCCCACTTCTGCCATTTTTTGTTTCACTTCATCCACATTAGCCAAATATTTCCCTTTGAGGACATTTTTCATCCAGGGAAACAAAAAAAAAGTAGCTCAGGGTGAGATCAGGTGCATAGGGAGGGTGGGGCATGGGGGTGATGCCATTCTTTTGGTCCAAAACTGCAGAACACTCAGCGCGGTGTGGGCAGGTGCATTGTCATGCTGCATGTTGTTCGTGTAAATCACTCATCATGAAATGGGCAAACACATAAAAAGAGTCTCCAAAAATTTCACTGGAGCTGAACACAGGCTCTCATAACAACGCCAGCTGGTACACTGATGCAGATGAGCTTCTAGAACATTACCCTAGCAGGGGAAGCCTGTATGACAAGGGGCCTGCCCTCCAGAAGAGAATTCTGATATTTTTTGCCTCATGTATGGCAAAAGGGAGTGTGGTCCCCACCTGGCATCTAGCAAGAGAATGAGGGACTCATTCCTACTAGTTCACAAGGAACTGCATTCTGCCAACCACCTGAACGAGCTTGAAAGGGGACCCCGAGAGTCAGATGAGAAATGCAACATGGCCGGGACCCTGATCGCAGCCTCATGAGACCCTGAGCAGGGATCCAGTGGACCTGTGCTCACACTCCTGATCCTGGGAAATGCAAGACACTAGATGTGCTTTGCTTTAATCAAAACACATCTTTGTTTGTGGTGATTTTTTTCAATAGCAGTCGAAGACTAATATCTTTCCTCGAGATAACACTGCTCTGTTCTTGCTGGGTCCATTTCTGTTCCCAATTACTGTCACTAAAGCAATACTTGATCGCATAAATCATGACAATGCCAGAATGACAAGAGGTGCCGTTGTGCAATGCAGCCTCCTTAGGATGTAAATATTGTCCCTGGCTGTGTTCTGCTGATGGGTCTTGGGGAGGAGTGGTTTATAGACCTTCGTGGCTTTAGAAAGGCACAGAAATATCCGAACCGAGCCTTTCCTGGAAGACTCGATTCATTATGCAGAAGCTCTTTCTTCAGGGCTTTCCCATTGGGCTGCACGTGGCTCAGCTGCACAGGGCTGAGCTGAGCCTGAGGCCGGACCCAGCCCCGTGACCTGCGGTGGGTTGGGAGGGGCGGACGGGAAACGAGGAATGGCACCAACACAGGCTATAAACTGCATTGTGTGCCTTCCAGAAAAAGCATCTGATGTCAGAGAGGCCTGGATGTGGGGGCGTGGGGAAGGCTTTCCTGGGGAAATGATCCTTGCCATGAGAGCGGGCGTCGACTGGGCCAAGGGATGAGAAAGATATTCTTCATCCCAGGGAAGAGCCTGCGGAAGGCTCTGGGGCAGAAAGGGTCACGGCCATTTTAAGACACCGAACTCTAGTGACCTGGCAAGGAGGGTGCGGGGACAGCGTGTGTGAGCCGACGATGGAGAGACAGGGACGATATGGGTCCCACAGGTCCTGTTAGGCCATGCTAATGATTTTGGTCTCAGTCAAGTTTTCCTTTTAAAAAGACACCCTCCCCCGGCCCCCCGCCCCCCGAGCTGCAAGGGAGAGAAGGGGTCACCCGGGCGGGGACGGGTGCAGAAACACTGGTTTGGAGGCAACCGTCCAGGCAGCCACTCAGGGTGGCGGTGACAGGATTCTGGTGGCAGAGCAGAGAAGTGAGGTAACATAAATATAATTTGCTAGTTTTTTAAACATGGAGAAAACCTTTTCCCATCAGTTCTACCCTTCCCTGAGGAATTCACATTCATTCACTTACTTGTTCAGTGACTATGTATTGTGCTCCTTTGATGTAGGCATTACTCTAGGTGTGAGGTTATCGTGGGGGAGAAGACAGGTGACAGTCCCTACTCCCAAGGAGCTTGCACGGGAGCTAGGCAAAAAGCAAGAAAGGTAAGGAACACAGAAAAACACAGGGTCCGGCAGAAGTAACGCCCTTTTTAAATGAGCTGTTACTCTACACCAAATCGTTTATTACACAATCATAAGCCTTTAATTCTGTCAAATAACGATATTTTGACTCCTTAAAAAGGGGCGTTTTACTTCTGCCGGACCCTGTGTATCTGATAGCAGCAACTGCTGAGGCGAAAGTTCAAGTGGAAAAGGGAGACTAGGAAACAGAACATTGCATTACCTATGTCCAGGCAGGATCTCACTCAGAAGGTGACGTTCCAGGAAAGATCTGAAGGAAGTTGGGGGTCAGGGTTTGCAGCTGTTGGGAGAAGTGTGGCTCGGGGAAGCGTATTCTAGTTAGAACAGCAAGCACAGAACTCGGAGGTTGGGATGAGACCGGTGCTTCCCAGAAGGCTGATTATGGCTGGAGAAGGATGGGCGAGGAACCGTGTGTGTTATCTTGTCCACAATAATCTGACCTGTGTTCAAAAGTGTTCGTGTGTGGTTGGGGAGGATGGAAGGAGGAGGCAACTTTCCTGACCCAACAAGAGGAAGCTAGTATAATCATTTAATGACCAGCTCCTGGCATTTCCTCCAGAGTTTTAACTCCATAGAGAAGCCAGAACCCCCCAACCAATAAAAAGAGCACATTAAGACTGAAACCAATAGGTGTAAAGTAAGGCCAGATCAAACTTTCTCCCCCTCCTTCCCGCCGGTGCTAGCAGTCTGAATTAATAATAGAGGCATATGGCAGAATAATCAGAATTACTTCTCAAGCTAATTAACCATGTGTAATCCCCGAGGTGGCCTGTACAGAAGAGCAGAACTCTTTATGTGCACGGCGAGGCTTAAAAACTAGCCATGGCTGTTTCAGGAATTGTCATGTGTTTATCTTTACAGGCACAAGTCCTTGAAATAATATATGTCCCCATCAGGTGCTTCAGAGGAGCACTGGCCTTTGTCCTGACAGGCAACGTGCCTTCGGGCCCAGATCACTGGATGGGAAACCACGGGCCTTTTCCAAGCCCTAACTGCGGAGTGCCGTCCTTCAGTTTGGATCTCTCCCTTAGCTGTCGTCATACCCATCCGCGGTGGTTTTCTAAGAAGAAATCAATCCAAATGTGTCTTTGAACTCCAAGTCCGGGAAGCCTGGGTTTTATCACTGGCTTGGTCACAGACGCACTGAAATTGGGCGAGTCCCTTCCATCTTTGTCTGAATTTCTCCATCTGCCCAACGGAGATTCTGACACCATCCGATAATGTTTGCAGCACGTTTGACGGTCCTTGCTGGTAGACAATGTGTCACCGCAAACTGTGAGATGATTGTTTTTCTGTCCTAAAAATTCTCTTTTTCTAGAAACCCCTTTTAAACTGAAAATCCCACTTTGAAATTACGGGCACATGGCAATAAACACGCAGTTGGTTAATGGAGGGTAATTAGAAAAATAATGCAAAAGTCTTTCTTCGTGGCATTCCCCAGAGGTGACAGCTTACATTTTTCTATCTTTAATCCATCTGAGGCCAGCTTCCACAATAACAATTTATTACCCCTTTATTTTCAATGCATCCACTCCAAAGTATATCTGATGGGATCTCTTATGAAAGATGAGGATCTTGGCTCATTTAACTTCCTTTTGACAACCACTGCCAGATATATTTCACTTTTATTACTCTGTTATGTACTAGACTTCTGTAGCTTTACACAATATTTTCAACCCTTCATTTCTTGATCTATCAATTTTAGACAGTCTCTCTTGACTTCCCTCTAGAAATGTAATAGCCCTTCCTTCCCCTTCTGCCCTCATGGCCACTGTCAATGTCACAGCCTCAATTCATGAACTTGTCTATGTTACATTGTCAAAATTTACAGAATTTATGCTTCCTCACATAGCTAATTTTTCTGTGTTTTGGCTGTTCATTGAATCTAAAAATACCCTGAATTTATAATATTTTAATTAAATAGATACAATTCATTATATAATCAATTTTATCTTACTCAAAAAATTTCTTGCTTACTACTCTGTGCTGGTACTTTTCTAAGTGCTAGGGATCCAACAGTGAACAAAACAGATAAACTATCCCTGCCTGCACAGAGTTGACATTTTAAGGTGGACTCAGAAAAAGCGTTGGAACTCTATGTCATTCAACCTGCGCCAATAGAAGAAGAAATCTAAGTACCTAAATGAGGAGGGAGAGGGAGGAAGTAGAGAAAGCAGGACACTGAATTTTTATAATGGATTTCTATCATATGCCCACACTGTCCCGCTAAAATAATCTATAATCTGCAGCACTTTAGAGGAAATCAATGTTCTTCTGGAAGCTATAATGTCCAGAGCCTCCTGACTTGCTAATCTGATTTGGAGTGCTACTTTTGAAACCTGGTTTTCAATGTCATTTTGCTGGGATTTTTTTTTCTTTGTTTATTGAAGGGATTCGTTTGTTTTTGTTTTTCCGGTTTTACTTCGTATTGAACAGCTGGGTTGGGTCAAGTATTATTTGAATTCCTCCTCTTCCTCTTTTCTTTATCGTACTGGAATAAATTCTCAAATAATTATTTCAAAAAGCATTGTGTATTTAGATAAATACTTTATTTTCACCATTTTACTCTCCCATTTGGTTGATAGTTTTGCTGGGTATAGAATCATTTGTTCAAAATTAATTTCCATTAGAACTCTGAAGGGACTTCTCTCTTGTCCCAATGAAAAAAATCTGATGCCAACCTGATTTTTGCTCCTGTGAGGCTAACTTGTCCTGCCCACACCACCATAATTTAATTTTTTTCTTTAGTCTTGACTAAATATTTCACAAGGATACATCTAAGTGCAGGTCTTTTTTAATATTAATTTTGCTGAGTACTTTATAGGTTCCTCATTGCTATGATTCTTATTTATGTTCAGCTATGGAAAAACATCCTCTATTATTTTTTCTTGAATTTCCAACCTTTTGAAAACATACTGAGGCCCTTTTATATTGCTTATCTACATTTTTCCTATTTATTTATTTATTCATCTGTATTTCTTTCATTCTTCTCTTAATTCTCCTCTCTGCTCTTTTGCTATGTTCTGGGAGACTAATTTAACCCTTTGGTCCAGTCTTTCTATTGAACTTTTTATTTTAACAATGATATTTTTAATTTCCATGCATTCTTTCATACTCTCAGATAGCTACCTTTTTTGTTTTATGGATGCAATCTCTTCATTACTGAGGATTCTCTCCTCTAACTTGAATTACATGCCTCCTTTATGTCCATTTGCTTGGTTGCTCATTTTGGTCCTTATCTTTGGTGCTTATGGTTGTCCCTTCCTGTGTGTGAATGATGCCATGGACAGGTGGTGTGGCTTGTCCCTGCCATCTAGGGCCTGCCTGTGGGTGAGGGTGTTGGCCTCAGGACCTGAGCATAAAGTCAGGGTCCTGGCCCATAGGCTTCGCTTTGGGGGCAAATGGGCAGAGAGCTGACAGCTGAGCCTCCCTGCCTCCCCTTGCCCCACCATGCCCTCAGACCACAGTGGAGTTCAACTAAAACTCAGTGACAGAAAAATAACTGGAAAATCCCAAATAGGTGGTGATTAAACAACACATTTCTAAAGAACACATGGGTCAAAGAAGAAAACGTTAGCAATATTTTAAATTAAATGGAAATGAAAAACAATTTATCAAAATTTGTCAGATGTAGCAAAAGCAGTGCTGGAGGAAATTTTCTATCACAGAATGCATATCTTTAAAAAGATCTAAAATCAATAATTTAAGGTTCCACCTTAGAAAATTAGAAAAAGAAGATATAGTTTAATCCAAAATAAGCAGGAGAAATACAGTTGGCCCTTAAACAACTCTGGCGTTTGGGGCACTGACCCACACACAGTACATCTGAAAATCTGAGTATAACTTAAGGTGTGAACCGCACAGAACCACTTATTTGCGGATTTTGGTGGATCTGCACAGTTTAAACCTGTGTTGTTCAAGAGTCAACCCTAATAAAATTAGAGTAGAAATTGATGAACTTTAAAACAGAAAGTCAATAAAGAAAATCAACAAAACCAGAAGCTGGTTGTTTGAAAAGATCAATAAAATCAATAAGCCTCTAAGGAAAAAAAAGAGGACAAATTACTAATATCAGAAACAAAATAAGGGATATCACTATCGATTCTGTGTACATTATAGGATAATAAAGGATAATGAAGAAATATTATGAATAATTCTATGCTCACAAGTTCAATAACCTAGATGATATGGACCAATTCCTTGAAAGACACAATTTGCCAAAACCCACACAAGAAAATAGATAATGTGAATAGGTTTGTATCTACTAAAGAAATTATCTAATTTGGAAGATTAATTAGTAATCTTCCAAAAACAGAAAGCACCAGGCCCAGATGAGTTCACTGGTGATTTCTACCAAACATTTAAAGAAGAAATTATACCAAGTCTCTACAATCTCTTTCGGAGGACAGAAGCAAAGGGAATACTTACCACCTCATTCTATGAGGCCGCATTACGCTACACCACCAAAACCAGACAAAGACATTACAAGAAAAGAAAACTCCACACAGTACCTCTCATGAACATAGATGTAAAAATCCTCAAAAAAATATTAGAGGATAAAATCCAACCATGGAAACAATTACATAGCATAGCCAACTGGGATTTATCCTAGGTATGCAAGGCTGGTTCAACACTCAAAAATGAATTAATGTAATCCATTGTATCAACATGCTAAAGAAGATAAATCTCACGATCATATCGATAGATGCAGAAACAAGTGAACCGTAATACACAGTATGGATTTGGGGTGATTGCGGTGTCTCCTTAATTGTAAAAAATGTACCACTCTGATGCATGTGTGGGGCTGTAAGCATATGGGAAAGCTCTGTGACTTCCTCTTAATTTTGGTCTGAGACTAAATCTGCTCTAAAAAAACTAAAATCTTTAATAAAAATGTAGGCGAATTGACAGGAGCCAATCACAAAAGACTGATATGGTATGATTCCATTTGTATGAAATGTCCAAAATAAATAAATAAATGTATAGTCAGAAGGAGGTTAGTGGTTGACTAGGGCTAGAGTGGTGGTTGATTTATGGGATAATGGCTGAAGGGTACAAAATTTCTATTTGGAGATGAACACATTCTAAAACTGATCATGGGGATATTTGCACAGCTCTTGAACATACCAAAAACCACTGAAATGTACCATTAAAAAAGTAAGATTGAATGAGGAGGCAATGTTGAGTAGAGTTTAAGAATGCAGACTTTGAAATTAGGCTGACCCGAATTCAAATCCTGGCTTTACTACCTACTGGTTGTGTCATTTTACTAAGGTACTAATTCACTCTGAACCTCAATTTCCACCTTTGAAGAATACAGATAAGGAGAACTGACTCAACACACACACACACACACCCCATCCTCAAAGAGTCTAGAAAGTGTCCTGAGGAAGTGGGACAGAAGAGGCCAAAGGTCCCCACTCCTCTGCAGTGACTACCACCTGGACTGGCACAGAGGTGGCTCTGTGCTGCCATCTTTCCCTCAAGGGAGATTGAATTCAACTACTTGTCACCTTCTCTTGGCCCTTTATTTCCCTCAGAGTTTTATCAATCCCAGTTCCATGCCCATAGAGCCCCTCCCTAAAATTTGAAAAGTGGATAGGGAATGAAAGAGAGCAAGAAAAACATAAACACCTCTCCCTATTATGGTTATACCCCAGGTCCCAAAACACTATAGACAAGGGTTGGACATTTATCAAGTACAAACCCCAGCTACGAAGAATTACTTCATTGGATGTGGAAAACACAAGTGGTACTTAGATGCTAGCTGACTTTGGCACAGACCAAGTGGATTAATCATCATGGTATAATATAAAGTCCAGATGAAACAAAATCAGTCCAGCAACTTTAGCTGGAGAGGGCAGTGTATACACTTCAAAAACAACCAGGCGAAAAAGAAATATGTAAACTGTGAGAATAACCATTTCCAAAGCCACAGCAAACTCATGGACCAATTTTGTGACAGAATGTTTTATCTCAAGCCAAGTGGATCTCAGATTAAAGCCCTAAAGTTAAAGCCTATTGTATCTACCAATCCATAGTTATCAATAAAGGACCACTCATCCAAGAGAAAAGCATTCTCAACTCCTTTTTCTTTTAACACCTACTTTACTCTGATCTAAAATATACCCTAACTGGGAAGACAACAAGGAAATCATGACTAATATTTAGGCAGGAAGCAAATTCGCCCTACCATGGATGAATTTTGCCCTACCACGACAGGCTGGTTCTTAGCAAGATGACAAAGATGACATAGAGTCATGAAAATTGCTAAAGGGAAAACTAAGAATATTAAACATGATGATGATGATAACTTACTATGAAGTATTGCAAATACTTCACGTTTTAACTCACTAAATCCCAAACATAACCCCATAAGGTAGATACGATTAATATTCCCATTATTCAGAGAAGAACACGGCATAGAGACCAAGTCTCTCGTTGGGCATTCCTCAATATTGAGGCCATGGGAGGTGAGGGATTTTGCATACGGTCATGGAAATTTGTTTTATTTGCCTTCAGACTTCCTTCTTTGAAAATTCCTCATCTTTGTCCTCCTCAAATTATTTCAGGTTCTCAGTACCCCCCATTTTTATTATCAAGAAGCCTATTTTCAGGGGAAGATCCTTTATCAGCCATTTGTCCCTTACTTGTCAGGGTCACTAACATCTAAATCCAATGGTCAGTTCTCCATCTTCCTCTTGCTTGTCCCGTAAGCAGCATTTGACATAATTGATCTCTCCCTTCTCCTTGGACCCCTTTTCTCGCTTTGGCTTTGGGTACAGTCCGTCATCTCTTGAATTTCCTTCTCCCTCAGTGGCTGCCCCGTCACTGTCTCTTTTACTCATTCCTTCTCTTTTCCCTGATTCGAAGCCCAGGAGTTAGTCACTGGATCTCTCCTCTTTCATAACTACCCTTGCTCCCTTGGTGATTCCTTCTAGTCTCATGGCTTTAAATATGATTCCTGAATTTGCATTTCCTGTCAGGACCTTGTCCCAAAACTCCAGACACGTGTATTTTCTTGCCTACTTGACACTTTCACTTGGATGTCTAAGAGACATCTCCAACTTACTATGTCCCAAAACAAAGGTGCCCTTTCCCCTTTCTGTAAATGGTAACTTCATCCTTCTAGTTACTTAAGTCAAGACTCTTGAGGTCATCCTTGACTGCTCTCTTTATCCTGTATTCATATAAACAAATCCTACTGCTTCTACTATCAACATACTCATATATTTACAATTCAAATGCCTTCTCACCATCTCCACAATTATTGCACTGGGCTGGTCCATGCCTCCACTGTCTTGCCTGGATTGTTATAATAGCATTCTAACTGCCCTGCTCTTCCACACCTACCCCACTACAACAGCTGGAGGGCTTTTAAAGCTATAATGTCCAAATTCTCCAGTGGCTTCCTACATACATCCCTCAGAGCAGTGACCAAAGTTCTTCATGGGTTCATGGGCTCGGTGTGCTTTGCAAGTGTCCTAACCCCACCTGAATATGTCTCTGACTTCTCTGTCCTGTAACTTCTCCTAACTCGCTCTTGGCCTCCTTGCTGTTATTGAATTATGAGTCATGCCCCTTCCTCAGGGTCTTTGCACATGCTTTCTCTCAGTCTGAAACACTCTTCCCCAGGTGTGTGCATAGCTGCCCTCCACTCTTATTTTCCTTTTTACTGTGCTCAAGAGTCACCTACTATAAATAAAAATCCATCATTTCTGCATTCCCGATAACCTTGAACTTGATTTATTGTGAGCCCTGGCAATTATGGACACTTGATTATTATATGTGTGTTTATTGTCGGTCTCTCCCAATTAACCATAAGCCACACAAAAGCAAGGATTTGGGTTCTTTTGTTCACTATGCTGTCCTCAGCATCTCCAACAGTGCCTGACGCTACTGAATGAAAGATGTTAAATAAGACCATCAGCTATCATAGACCTGTTTGTAATTCAGATTTACCTCTCATTGCAAAAATAAAGGTGTCTCTCCTATCAGGGAACTTTGGGACTTAGATACAGCCAGGGTGAATGTGTGCATGGAATTGTTCTACATTGGGATCCTGAAGCCTGCCTTCAAACGAATCGATCCTGAGAACTGTTTCTCTAAGGATTCACTTCAAATTAAAGTTGATGGTAAAAGGGTGGCTGTATTGCTATGGTTTGAGCAAAGTTCTCTGAGGCATTAAAATAAATTGATCGTTGTGGCCATTGCCTTGACTAGGTCCTTGTGCCACTGATGTGCTGTGGGAAGCCTCTTTCCCCCCTTTCACATCCCTTGGAGAAAAAAATTGAAGACCTGAGAGTAGAATGACCGTGACTATCCTCTGGGGACAGACTTGAGGGCTGTGTCTCTTCCTTTAAAAAGCACACCACACATCCCTGCCCCGCACGAATGCCACCCGCCCCGAGTCTGACCGCCAGGGCCCAGCTGCATCCCAGACCTCCTGCCGGCGGAACAGAAGGTGACAGGAAGGAATTTGCTGAAGAGGCCAAGAGCGTGCTTTGCTTACAGACTGTTTTGTTAACCTTTGCCCATTCAGCAACTGTCAGTGACTGTTTTGTCTCTCTCCTCGCCCTGCAGGATTGTGCAGGTCAAGCTCCCATTAGTGACCACCGGACTCAGATGACCCTTTGTTTCGAAATTAGTGTGGTTGGACTTGATTAGGGTAAACAGCAAAGGAGATTTGAATGAATGCCTGTTTCCAAGGGAAGGGGGACCCTGCTGACGCCCCACCCATATCCTCTCCACTTTCCCTGGGGGTCACCTGTCAGGGGCTCCCACGCACACCGATGGGTTCCGTGAGGCTGTGTCCGAGGGCGCCGCCTGGAGGCAGCACTAAGCTCATTCCTTAGGCTCCAAGGAGTGGGACCGGCCAACAGAGGGGACAGCCAGGTCTCCGGGATGGCTCTCAGGTGTGTCCTGTCCCTTTGCTTCGCATGTCACAGAAGTATGAAGTTCCATTAATCCACAGGTCATTTCACTCACAATTTATTAGCTTTGCCCCTTTTCGTGTCGTATTTTCCTGTTCCTTCAGTGTCCTTCCTGGAGTTACCTCCCCAGCAAATTGCACTGAAATCCTCGGAGTCTGATTGGAGGGAACCCCAACTGCCATAGCGGCGTATGTGGCTCCCCAACACCGCCCGGGCCTAAGTGCTCGGAGCTGTGCAGCGGCTACCTAGAAACTGTCACTGAGCGCCATGAAGCAGTGGCAGGGCTGAGATAGCTCACGTATTTTATCACTTGAATAACAATCAAATTACTTGATTAGTAAATACCGAAGTCATGATACTTATTTCTTCACTTTGTTGACTTAAGTGGATAGAAATGTGATCAGTATGGTTAACATGGTAACACATTATTAGTGGGATGGTAATCAGATTCATTGTTTGTTACAAGGGTACTTTTTAAGTAATAATGATCATTGTGAATTTATTGAATTTTAGAAACATGTTTAGAAAGTTTCAGAAATGAGGAAGATTGAAAAAAAGAAATTCCAATGTTTCATGGAATCTTGGCTAAGTACAGGGCTGTACATGTCTAAAGGGAAATTGCACAAAGCTGCAAAGAATGCTGGGGAGTTGCTGACTTACACAGGGACGAAGCTGTTCAAGGGCATTCAAATTAGAACCACAATGTGATACCATTACAAACCCGTAAAATGACCAAAATACGACAAACGGTGGTGCAAATGTGGGACAATTGTAGTTCTCACACATTGCCCGAGGGCAAGTTAAACGACACAACCATTTTGGAAAACAGTTTGGCAGTTTCTTATAAAGTTAAATACACACTTACCATATAAACCAACACTTCTAGCTATTTTCCTAAAATAAATGAAAACCTCTTTCACAATATACTCAAAACGTACTCACATTTTCATGGCAACTTTACTCATTGATAGCCAAAACCTAAAAACAACTCAAAATGTCCATCAACAAGAGGATGTATAAACCAATTGTAACACAATGGGCTACTGCTCAGTAATAAACAAGAAATAGCTATTGATATGCACTGCAGCATAGATCAATCTCAGAAACATTATTCTGAGTGAAATAGCAAGATGCAAAAACATACACACTGCGTGAGTCCTTTCTAAAACTTCTTACGTCTTGTGAGTCTTTTAATCCACAGGCTACTCCTCCATTCCTCTTTTGAAGAATTCTAGGCCATTTGAACGGAAGTTTTCAGCACCTGGAGTTTGCCGATTGACTACTGATGGTTCAATCCAACATGACACGTAGCTTTCTTGAAACCTGGAAGCTAGGTCCAGGAGCTTGATTGGATTCAGGTTTGATTTTTTTTTTTTTTAATCAAAGAATGGAATTTTTTAAAATCAATGGACATATAATGTCTAGTTACTGTTTTTTTATGATGCTAACAAAATGGTGATATTTTAATTCTATTATCATCACTTTTAGGTCTTTTCAGTGGGTAGATATAAACGTGTATCATTATTATAACTGTTATTATTATGATTATAACGGTTATATTTCAGGGATCTTATAGAAGGAAGGAAGGAAAGAAAGAGAGAGAGGGCAAAAGAAAAAGAGAGAAGAAAAGGATTCTGTAGTCAAATCAGATTTGCTGAAACAAATTAAACACAATTCCCTACTTGGTTTTCGCTAAGTTTTTTCTAAGCTAATGTGTATTCTAGTCCCTAAGTAGAGATTGGTGTGTGTTTGCAGCATTTCCTTCATTTATTTGACATCAGAACCTGTATTTCATTGAAAATCTATTACTATCTTGAGAAACTTGACAGTTTGGGGAACATCTTTTTTTTTTAATTAAATTTATTGGGGTGACATTGGTCAGCAAAATTACAAAAGTTCCAGGTGTACAGTTCTTTATCGTCTAGGTGTTGCATTGTGCTCTCACCACCCAGAGTCCGTTCTCCTTCCATCACCACATGTTTGAATCCCCCTCCCTCCTTTCCCACCCCTCCCCCTTTCCCTCTGGTAACTACTAACCTATTGTACATGTCCAAAAACTATTTTTTCTGTTTCAGATTCCACACATAAGTGAGATCATATGGTATTTGTCTTTCTCAGTCTGACTTACTTCACTTGCATGATACCTTCTAATTCCATCCAGGTTGTTGCAAAAGGTAAGATTTTGTTCTTCTTTATGGCTGAGTAATACTCCGTTGTGTGAACATACCACAGCTTCTTTACCCAATCTGAACCTACTGGAATTTGATTTGCCTGTTGAGGGGAATGATATAATCATGTAAGCTTGAGGAAAATATAACGGACTCAAATAACAAGGTCAGTCTTAGAAAGACCCCAGGTTTGGGAAAATAAGACATTAAGGGAGAGTAGAAAATGCTGTTGTCCAGTGATACTGGGAAGGATGGGTGGGACTCACTGCCAGCCACTACACCGGAAGGAAGACAGGAAAGCACCACCTAGCAAATGGCGTGGCAAGTGTCTGCCACAAGGCTGTTGGGACATCTGGGAACACTGCCACGCGATTCTGGGGAACAGGCTTGACTTGTGTTCTTTATGAAAGAAAAAACATTCATTTATTTTACAAGTCATAATACACGAGCTAGAAGCCAAATTGCCAGTTCAAATTCTGTTTGCAAGCAGGTGTAGGGTTTCGTTGTAGCTTTCCCCTAACATCACAAAATGCTGCCTCTCTGTAACCAAATAGGATGCAAACTGTCTTTTCAGCTACATTTTCAGTGTTTCAAATGTTCAGAAAAATGGCAGATAAGAATGTCTGTGACTAGAATGGAATCTTCTGGATCTGCCCTAAATGCAGCTGTTCGGTTTATACAATACAGAGGAAATAAATCACCACATATACAAAGGAGTTTTTTTCACTCTTATCAATACAACTAATTATTTCCTCCATGTTAAATGTGTTCAAGCAAAAGAAGGTGAAGGTATTTGGTGGTTAGTGTTTTCTAATTTCATGCTGTTTAGAATATAGGGTGTTGCCTTTTTTACAAGTGTGTTATACCTTAACTGCAATTGATGTAATGTAATCTCATTGATGCTTTGTATAACTCAGTGCACATTGCAGACTTGTTTGCTCTGAAGACACAAAGAAACTCACCCTCACAGTCCTCGGGTTGGAAGCCAAAGGGCAAGCCAGACTTCAGCTGACCCGAGGAGGACTTCATCAGCAGGAAGAAGAGATGCCTTGCACCCTTGTCTCCACTGCGGGAGTGCTCTCAGCACTTTTCTCCCCTTACTTTCCAAATCCTAGTGAGTTCAAAGCCTGCCTCCTCCATGAGGCTTCCCTTGATAACTCTGGTCCCCCTTTGTTTGTTTTTGTTTGTTTTGTTTCTTTTTCTGAAGGAACATCCCATCTCTCTAGTTCCCAAGGTTGCACTCAAATCCCAGGCCTTGTGTTATCTTCTAATTATGAGTCTGACTTTCTCCTTGAAGCAATGTGCTGCTGCTGCTTTTTATTTTTATTTATTTATTTTTTTGGTGGCTCCCTGGCTGGGAATTGAACCCAGGCCGTGGCGTTAAGAGTGCTGAAGGCTAGCCACTACCTCACTGGGGCACCCCAGCAAAGGCCTGTGCAGGTCTCGTATTTCTGATTCGTGCTCAATTCCGTGGTGGCTTTACAGGCGGTAGCCCATAAATGCTTGTTAGTAAAGTGACTAATGAAAGAAGCAGGGAGTTCAGTTGTTCAGGGACCAATGATTCAGGCTGCTCCCTGACAGTTAGGGAGGCTGGAGGTTACCTGTCATTTGGGGATGACTTGTGTGTCACCATTCTTGTCATCCATCTTCAAAGGGCTTAAAGAAACAGACTTAGTGTTATGGGAGAGCTCTTGTGTCTTCTCCACGTTTATGATTGGATTAGACCAAATGGGAACCAAAGGCCTTTCTCAGGGGTCCGAAGCTCTGTCTGTGACAAGGAACTGCTATGAAGGTGGGTGGTGGAGGGTGGAGGCCGGGGCCAGAAGTGGGGCTGGGATGCAGTTACATGAGTGTTTCTTCTCCCTTGGCCACCATACCTGGATCCTTGTTTGTTCTTCCATTCCTTACCCAAGGCCCCTGTACATTTATGTCTTTTTATTTTTTTATTTTTTATTTTTTTTTAATTCATTTTTATTGTTAGACTTATTAGGGTGACATCTGTTAGCAAGGATTACATAGGTTTCAGGCACGTTTTTATCTTTTTAAACAATTAAAAATGCTTTTCAATTATCATTGACATGCAATATTGTATTAGTTTCAGGTGTATAGCATAGTGATTAGATACTTATATATCTTACATAGTTATCACCCCAATAAGTCTAGTACCCACCGGGCACTGTACATACCGTATTTTGCCATATATAATGTGCTCCCATGTGTAATTGTATCCATGCGTTGGGGCCAAACTTTCAGGGGAAAAAATCTTTCGTTTTAACTTTTTAATTTAAATTTTTTTTTTTTATAAATTTTTAGTTATTATTATTTAAGTACTTGTTTTTTGTATTATAAAGGCATTTTGGCATTTATTTGGTGCCTGTATTCCGAGGCATTATTTTGCATATGGATATCATTACTGATTTTTAGAGTTACACTTTTAACTCATAAATAAGCAAAAATAAAAGAATTAAAAACATTTATATAGATACAGCATTAGTACAACCCATGTATAATGCACATCCTTATTTTCCCCTCACAAATTTGGGCAAAAAAATGGGCATTATACATGGCAAAATATGGTAGTTATCACAATATTGTTGACTGTATTTCCTATGCTGTGCTCTACATCCCCGTGACTGTTTTTGTGACTGGCAATTTGTACTTCTTACTCCCCAACCCCCCTCCTATCTGGTGATCATCAGTGTATTCTCTGTATCTATGAGTCTGTTTCTGTTTTGTTTTTAGTATTACGTCTTAAAGGGTTGCTTTGAAGATGAGGATTTGGAAATGGGCGTTTAGCCTTTGTAAACTCCTCCTCCCAGGCTTTGCGAAGTCAACACGAGGCGTTTTGATTATAGCTATTTTACTCCCAACACGGAAGTTCCTAGAAAACTAGCGGTCAGACCCTACCTCTTCCTGCTGCCCGCCAGAGACCTGCGCTGTCAGACCGGTGGGACAGGCTGGACTACGGATGCATAGGGGGACCAGGGGGACCAGACGGGCAGGGGACCACAGCCCTGGGCCCTGCTGGCTTCGGGACACGTGACACCTGGTTCGGCTGCAGTGCAGACGCAGCAGGGGCTGCACAGAGGAAGGACGGAGCGGGCTCCTGGAAGGCGGCGGACCATCCCAGCGCCGACAGCCGTCAGAGTCATTTCAGTGCCAGCGTTTCCGCGGGAATGGGAAACCATTTAATCTCAGATCCTTAGCAGGTTTCCTTTTACATCCTTTCTGTGTCTTTCAATTATTGGCATATTTGGAGAGCTCTAGAGTCCTCCTGGACCATTCATTTTAATAAAACACAATTTATTAAAATCTGAGCCTACAAAACTGTTAAATTATGGGGATGGATTATTTTTACCACAAAGGGATTTTTGTGATTACTTTCAGCGTCCCTTTGATTAGTCCATCATTCTCCTAGTGTATATGACATTACATGTGTGGATATCCTAGTCCTGACTCCAGAAGTAATCCATCTTCCTAGCTACAGTGCACCATGCTGTTTAAAACCGCATTCTTTGACTTCAACAAGACCTACATTTGGGACTGCTGTGTCACTTAGCTGCTCTGTGTTTGGATACATTTCTTATCCTATCCAAAATATAAATTTAAATTTTTGCAATGATTAAATAAGATAGTATACCTCAGTCATTTAGGGCACAGTAAGCAATTCTTCTTGTCCTGTTATTATTTACATACAGGGTCTGGCCAAAGTAACACTCTGAGTTATAATTTTATTACAAAATCATAACCCTACATGCTTATGGTTTTGTAATAAAAGATTTGGTATAGATTACTGGCTCAAGCACATTAGATGACATTTTAGGTGAAATGTTCAAATTGTTGTCCATCTCATGCAAGACATTCAGGTACGTGGTCCCACATTACTTCTGTCAGACCTTGTGTAAAGGCTGGTTTGCCCATGTCTGATTTAAAGACAGCTCTTTTGTTTCCTTGGGTGTGAGATCCATCTATATTGCTGTGATCATTCTTATCTCTTTGCCCCTCCTGCCCAGTGGTTTTTCGCTGTATTACTGCTGGGACATCCCCAAAGGCCAAAGTCCTTCCCTGGTCATCATAGAATGTGGTAGAAAAAAGGGCTACTCCCAGATCAAGTTGGCTGTAGGCAGAGAGTGTGCAGCTAGACGGGTTTTCTCTCTAAAATAATGCTTTTCACACGATGTAGCCCATCAGAATCTCTTAGGAGTACTGATTAAATTGCAGATTCCTAGTATCCTCCCCCAGGGCTTTTGAAATAGGATCTGTTGTGGGGTTAGGGGTAACAATCTGCATTGTAATAAGCACCCAGGTTATTCTGATGCTAAGTAAAATTCCAGAACTGCTAGGTATAGTTCTCAAGCTTGCCCAATGGTAGACTGACCTTGGGAGACCTCATCAAAATAGAGGTTCCTGGGCCCCTGAATTTCCAGTGGAGAGGCCCGAGGATGTGTATTTTTAATAAGGGTCCCCAGATAACACCGATGGTCTGGCAGGTGTAGGAGATGTTGCACCAGGACTGGCCAGTGACATGACTGGTGGTGGGGATCATGGTGGTGGCAGGAACAGGGAGGGTAGTGACTAGGAAGGGGATGGAGTCTGAATGATCCAAGAGGGCCTTGGGTCAGGAGTTGAACCTCTACTGTGAGTGCTCATCCTTGTCTTTTTAACTTCTCCTTTAGGTATGAGAGGCCATGTCTAGCGATTCCTACCTCTGACCAGGGAAAATTACTCCACCTGGATTCTGTCTAGACTGTCATCCTTTCTCATCCAGGTTTGCATGTTCATTCATTTTGTTCTTTTGACTAGACATTTATTTTGTCTCTACCCCTGGACTAGGGTTACCAAGAAGAATGCAAAATGATCACTGTCCTCAAGGAGCCCCCTGTCCCCTGGACAAAGCTAGCTTTTAAATAGGTGTCACAAGTGGGACTCGCAGGCCACCAACTCAGAATAGCAGGATGGTACCTGTTTTTTTTGTAGCCACACATGATTTCTATCGGAGCTCTCATTATGCTTATCCTGAGAAGCTAATTCAGAGTAACTGAGAATTCAGGGCTGCTCCCTCACCCTTCTCCTGGGGCTGCACTTAGAGTCCATCGGTTCCATATCAGTGAGAGGAGCATCATGGTGTGACACGTGGGCTTCTGCTGTGGTGTCTGGGCTCGTATCTGATTTCCAGTGAACCAAGGCAGACAGGACATAGGGTACCCTCCCATCCCCCACTAAATGGTCCCTTTAGCGCCACCAACTTCCTCCCGGCTCCTTCAGGTCCCTTCCTGTATGTGGGAAATAGAACTGCCATGCTCCGCTTCCCTCCTGGGCCACGCCCCCCGTGGCCTCTCCCTGGGAACCCTCGCCCATCCTCCCTCACTTGTCACTGGCACCCTCTCTTTCGCTGTTGCCACCCTCGGGTCAGGGTCCAGTCGGTAGGATCTTCCACGTCCGTGGTTTAGGGAATAAACTTTGTGCCTTAAGACATTCAGGACCTAGGCCACGATCCTGAAAAATATTCTTCTTTAAACACCGAACTGCCAGCTTGGGTCTATTTGAGGAAGCTCAGAAAGCTAATATTAACTCATTTCCTGCTCTTTGAATTTTTTATTGAACAGGCTGGCTCTGGAGGGTGGTGAGTACAGCCTGCCCTTCCTCTCCGAATGGGGGAAAGGTCAGGGTATCAGAAAATACCAGGGAAAGAAATGCAGGTTTCTTTTCACACGCTTTCTCTCCAAGTGGGCATTCCAACAGCAAGCAAAGGGCTTGGATGGAGTGGACCATGGGGTGTCACGAGCATACACGAGAGGGGCACGTCACGCTGACTGGAAGATTCAGGGAAGGCTTCCTGGAGGAAGGAGTCAGTTGGAAGACAGAACAAATAGCATGACAA
Organism: Lyroderma lyra; assembly: GCA_004026885.1. NCBI lineage: Eukaryota > Metazoa > Chordata > Mammalia > Chiroptera > Megadermatidae > Lyroderma > Lyroderma lyra. The sequence goes on from PVJL010004841.1 coordinate 76,540, forward strand.
AGGGCTGTCAGCATGGTGGAGATACCTCATATTTGAGGATCTGCAAGGAATTTAACACAGCTGGAATATAATTCACAGGCGGATGGGAGCTTGGTAAAGTATGAGGTTGAGGGGGGCTTCTCTGGTGGTCTACTGGCTGGGGTTCAGCGCTCTCACTGCCACGGCCTGGGTTCAATTTCTGCTCAGGGAACCAACCAAAAAAAAAAAAAAGGTATGAGGTTGAACTGGTCAACTGGACTCAGGTCATGAAATACGCCATCTTAAAGGCAATGGGAAGCCACAGGAGGATTTTTTGAAAAGTAGAGTGACATTATCAAATCTAGATAATAACCGTGCAAAGGTCAGTCTGCCCTTGGTGAGAATGGACTAAAAATGTCAATATACGTAGAAACCAGTTAAAATGAGCTTTCTGGAACCAAGAGAGATTATGAGGTTCTGATCTGATTTAATGGCAAGCGGGGGTGAAAAGAAAGGGAGGTATTGGAGACGTAATTAAGAAGTAGAGTAGATGCAGATGTATTAATAGAATAGGGGTTTAGTAAAGGATTAAATGTGTGTGAATAAAGAAGATTTAAGAATTCCCATGTTGTCAGTGGATGACGGTGTCATTCTCCAAGATGAAAAATTAAGGGCTGACTTGAGGGCTGAGGTGGGAAGATGAATTAAAATATTAATGTTTGCAAGATGTCCAGGGTTGCCCAGTAGAGATGGGAGCTCGAGCAAAGAATCTGGGCTGCAGATGGACAGCGGGATTCAGGTGCAGAGGGAAGGTGGCCGAAGGCCAGGGAGTGAATTAAGATTAGAGAGGATACACAGCGTACGGAGAGGAGGAACCATTCCGACTCCGAAAGAGCGCCAACATTTCGCAGTCCATCTGTCTTGGGCACTCTGTTCTGTTTCCGAGCTGGCTTGCGTCAGAATGGTCACTCTTGCGTCTCAGGATTGTGATCTCGCCTGCAGAGAATTCTGTCTTTCTCTCTACGATTGTTTAAGGTTCTGATTTTGAGAACTACGTCTTCAACAATTGTTTTCAACTCCTTCAGAGGTCTGGTTGACACGTAGTTTTGATCTCCGTAAACCTAGCGTCTGTGACATGTCACAGCTTCCCGATAATTGGCACGTGGTGTCTCCAACTCTAGTCAGCCCTGTGTTAGGGGAAGGGGCGGGAATGATTTTTACCATTACCAAACCCAGAGGAGAGAAAAACGTCCAGATTTTGTGCTTCTCCAAAGATCTCCACTCAACTCTTATACTTTCTATATTACATGAGGAAATGTCTCTAGTCTGTAACAAGGCATTTCTTAACGTTTTAATATCACAAGACACGAACTGATCATATTTTTATGCATAGGCTTATAAAAATGTTTCTTTAAAAACTCTGCATGTTGTTAGGAGAACAACAAAAATCCCAAAGTAATATATGATAAACAAACAAACAAACAAACTTGATCTTGAAAGGTAAGGAAATAAAATTGCTCCAATATTTATCTCTCACATGATAAAATAGTTATTTATCTTAAGATTTGAAAGTATTTTTTCCATTTCATCACAGCACATCTGCAAGGTATTCACAGAACACCAGTGTTCCAAGACACATAGTATGAGAAACACTGTTGGGGACATTTGATTGTCATGGTCCCCAATGTTATGCTCACCATGTGGGGCTCACCATCTTTAAATCTAAAGAAGCAATGACAGAAAAGAAGACAGATGCCTCCAGAAAGCCAGTTAGTTGTGTCCTGCAGTCCCTACTATCTTGTCCTTAATGCTCTTGAGGGCAGGAGGGCTCTGAGAGGCCACGGGAAGACCCTGCAGGGGGGCTCTGCAAAGCCCGGGAGGCAGCTGCAGCCGTGAACAGTGCAGGAGCTGTCATTAGCCCGGCCACCCAGGGGGCCGTGCTTACTGAGCAGCAGGCCCAGCACCACCTGGCAGGAGAGGCCTTCTCACCTCCTCCTGTGCTCACACTCCCACCACAGCAGCTGCGCTGCAGAGCTGCCTTACTCTCTCCCTCTCTGAGAACTCACTGTTAGAGGACTTTTCTTAAAGAAGGTAAGAACATGGCTGTCTTACAAATATAAAACAAACACAGTAGTACTGTGTCTAATTCAACAAATGAGGGAACCAGTAAGATATTGCAGCTCATTTAAAGAATGCCAAGAGCCACACAGAAACAGACAAGAAGGACTTCAGAAATGAATTTAATAATAAATGCAAGATACATGGAGCAATAATAAATTAATTCTCATGTCTATAAATAAGAATTATTTGCATCATGATCCATGTTCTACAGTTTATAGGGTTGTGAAGTAGCTCAAAGACAATGAAAGATGGAGATCATTTTAGATGTGTTAGCTGCTTCAAATAGTTTGTAGTTCAGAGTAAGTTCAATGTACGTTTTAGTTACTTATTATTATAATAATAGTGTATTTGGAATCAGATAAGGCTAGGTTATCTTGGACAAGGAAATTTATCCTTCTCAGGTCAATTTTTGCATCAGTGTGCCATTATCTGATGATGAATGAGCAATACCTGTAATAATATTTGTAAAACATTCTGTATAGGGGTTAGCACAGAGTCAATGTTCAGTAACAGTAGCATTATTTTATTATGAAAATTGGCCCTGGTGACAAGGCTGAGACTTCTGTGTATGAAACCAGCTGTTGCTGTGTTCATGACTGGTGTAATTAGCCTAAATTCTTTGTGGATATAGTTAAAGTTGCAAATTATAATAGATAAATAAGTGAATCTCAAATATCATCTGGAAAACTGGTGCTTATTATTTCTGTACTTATTTCCAAAGCTAATTGTTGAGTAGGCCTATGTTTTGGCTTTTCTTCTCTCTTTATTTTCTTTAAAAGTTAGGCTTAAGTGCACAGAACTGCATTCCCTAGACAAGGAAGACAGGCTGTCATTGCTCCGTGCGAACAAAGCACACAGCATGGAATCTTCTGTCAGTAAATATTTATGAAGCAGATCACTCAACATCATCATGAGTCACTTCAAGAGACCCATTGGTTCACAGAATCATAAAACTGACAGGAAAATTCAGGACGACCAACCCCTCCATCCCTTTATTTTAGAGATAAGTACATTGTCCAATGCCACGCTGCTACTAGGCATTAGCAGAGTTGGGACCCGAAGCAAATCTCTTCATTCCTAAGTAAATTTTCTCTGAATTTCCCTATTTCTATCCATCTACTTGGCAATACCTAAAAATGGAACCGGCAGCCTTCCTCTGTGGGTGTTGAATTGAGAAATCAAGGCCCACAGGAAAGACAGGCAAACTTCCCTTTACTCTCAGGACAGACTGCATGTGACAGAGAAGGGAGTTCCACTTGACCTGAGCTGAGCCACCATCGTTCAGGATGGACTGAAGGATGCACTCGTGTGAGGCCCCTCATGATTTATTAACTGCACTGGTGCCCATGAAATATTCATCCGCTCTTCCCTGCAGTTACTGCTCCACTGCATCAATAAACCATGGCTCCCCCATCTGTTCAGGTGGGCAGCTGGGAGAGGAAGTGGAGGAGGCCTCTTTTCAGGCTTAGCTCAGGGGCAGCAGGCCGATGCCCATCTTGGTTTCTCGTCCCTTTTCCCAAAGCCCTGTTAGGGCGTCGCCCAGGGCTTCTAGACAGGGGCCAGCTCGGGCACCTACCTAAGGAAAGACTGAAATAGGCAGAGAGAAGAGGGAAGGCTGGCTTGCTAGCTGTAATGCTTCTCATTTCAGCCCGAGCTCACTTGTCCCCTGGAAGCCATAAAGCAGGGCACGGGGACCAAGGCTGGACTGACACCGAGTCAGGGTCAGTGTCAAGAATTGAACCTGGGTTGGTCCATGCTTCCCTACTCCTACTTTTGAGGCTTTGTTGTAGACTTTTTTCTGCACACCCCTTAACTGTGATTGTCTCCCTCGAACCCTTTTCTCTTCTCACTGTGTATGTTTTCCTATGTGTTTGGAGCCTCCATCGTGCATACTGCTTCCATCAATTATCATTTGCAAATCTCTAGCTCCAGTCCAGATTCATCTCTCTCTCTCCCCCTCCTCCCTCTCCCTCCTCCCCCTTGCTCTCCAGCCTGAACTCTAGATCTACATGTCCAATGACACCATCTATCACTATTGAATAGCTCATTGCCCCTCACACTTGATAGGTCCCCAACTGAACTCGTTATGAACCTTCAATTCCTCCCTCTTCCCCTCTCTTACTCACCAGACCTGCTCTACCTCTAAATCTCCTCTCTGAGAAAGGAATCTTCATCACGTTACCTACACCTACAGACACTGACTCTCCACTCTTCTTTACCTCCATGTTTCTGTAATCTATGACCGCTAAGGACTGATGTCAACTTAGCGACTTAAAATAACCATCATTAATTTTGCTCATGCATTTGGACAGGGCTCGGCTCTGCTCATGTGGCATGAGCTGGCGTGTTTGAGCTGAGGATTTATTTCCAAGATGACTCACTCACATGGCTGGCAAGATGTGCTGGTTGTCAGCAGGGAGTTTACCCTGGGTCATTGGACAAGGAGCCTTTGTTTCTCTCCTTTTAGGCCTCTTCATGGGGCTCCTTGGGCTTCCTCACAGCATGGTGGCTGGATTCCAAGAGTGTTCCAAGAGACAGGAAGTAGAACACACAGGTCTCTTAAGGCCTGGGCCCGAAAACAGGCACAGTGTTACTTCTGCTATATTCTATTGCCCAAGCAGTCACAGAACCCACCCAGGTAAAAACATTAAACCCCCCTTTCTGGGCATGTTAAAGAAGTTAGGGCTGTCTTTAATCTGAGACACTCTCTGTTCAATCGAACTCTTGCTATCTTCTCCTTGCTTCCATGCCTTTTCACGTATAAGGGCTGTCCAGAAAGTCTCCAGTCACATACTATGAAAAATAGAGGCATTATGGCTGGATTTCTTCTGGCCAGCCCTCGTCATGTCCCTTTGCTGTTGGACACCCTGGGTCATCTTGTCCTATCTCCTGCTCTTTCTCCACCATGAATGGACTCAGTTGTTTAGCAGAAAATGCCTCCGAGGTTACCATTTTTACTGTGGGAACACAAAGAACTTCCTGCCCACTGCCAGGAAACTAAAAACACCAAAAGAGAGGGATGATGGTCTGATAGAATCTGTTTGAAAAGAGTGTGGACACAGTGCAGTGCTGTGTATAAAGGGGAAAGGTAGCTCTAACGTCGATTCTCAAAATGACACTGAAAGCATCAGAGTTTGCTAGTAATTCTCAAGTGACTCTTCAGAGCAGAGAGGGACAGCTATCGTCAGGAAGAGGGGCTGTGCCTAGAGGCCCAAGTGTTAGGGTCAACTGGGTAATTCATCGGAGTTAAAAACCTCAGCTCAGATAAAACATCCCTCAAGGACATCTGCGCTCTGATTTCATGCTTAACACATCCCTTCTGTTCACTGATTAGGTCTCTTACACACTTTTTTATTAGGAAAATATTCTCTTGAGAGTGGATATCAGTATTCTAGTCATTGGGAAAAAATGCTTCCTCCTTGTAAATTCATATAGGGGCACTGTAGCTCTTAAACCAGTTTCTTTTAAATGTGGTTTAGTTGAAAAACATACTCTGTATATAGTTGAACCGATTTTTGATTTGAGTTTCATTTCCTTAGCTTTTTTAAATCACACAAACAATTCATATTTACCTCCTCACTGTAAAAGATTCAAACAATGGAACTGAAGTATCAATGGACACCCCTTTGACCACCAGCCCCCCAACTCCACTCCCAGTGTCCCAGATAATTATTGTTGAGTCCAATATGCAGCCTTCAGTCCCTTTTCTATATAGAGATTGCCCGTTACATACGAGGGCTGTCCAGAAAGTATCCATCCATGTAACTGTCCTCGTTATATGGACAATGGCTGGATTTTTTCTGGACAGCTCTCGTATGTTGCAAATAGTTTCTCCCCATCCATCACATCTACGTTAACTCTGATTGTGGTATCTTTTGTCATGTAGACAAACATTTCCTTCATGACTGAGTTTTGTGTTTAAAAAGAAAAGATTAATACTATCTTAACTAGAAAAACTGCAGACACCTGTCTGACCCTAGTAATAAATAGCTTGAGTGACCTTGAGTTAGTCCAACACTCCTTTGAGCATTAGCTTTCTTATCAAAGTAATGAATTTATTCATTCTAAATTGATTTACTGTGAACCAACCACCTTATGCCACAACTAGATGCTGGGGAGACATGGGTGGATACAACAGTCAAGGAATATGCAGTCTCCTGGGACATAAGGACAATGAAACAGCCATGACAGTAACACCAGGGAATGACGAGTGCCGTCATAGATGTTTGTGCAGAATCCCGTGGGTGCCTGTGGGAGGAACCCCACATCCAGACCAAGAGGTTCCGTAGGGCTTGCCCAGGTGAGGTAAGAGGACGGGAAGGACACACAGGGCAGACAGAGCCGTAGGTACAGAGACTTGGGGACAAGCCCTTAACAAAACCGCTGCTGTGGAGAAGGGGCTGGCACAGGGCACGGTCAGAGGCCGTGCCCAGTGAGGAAGGAGCCGGTTGTACTAAGCTCGGAAGGCGAGGGCGGGGACGTGGCCGAGGAGCGGGGCGCGCTGGGCGGGCGGAGAGCGCGGCTCCAGGCCCCTGAAGCTCCGGTGGGCTCCCAGTTAACGGGCCCCTCGGGGACGGGGACGGACGGAAGGCGGAGAAGTGAGAGTAGGCTCAGTTAACCGGACCTCAAGCCGCCCGGTTAATGGAGAGCCTACTGCATGTCTGAACAAAGGCTGTCCCCAGAGAAGTGACAGTCGCTATATTTAAAATACAAAATTGTTATCTATTCAGACATTGCCTCCTC
>PVJL010004841.1:83461-104140 GCA_004026885.1 Lyroderma lyra
CCCCCCCCCCCCCCCCGTCTCACTACCGATCGCCGCCCGGAGATCCTCCGTGACCCAGGAGCCGGGGAAGGTGTGACCAGGGGAGAGGAAAACTCTGATCATTCTCCATCTCTCTATTCTGCACGCTGCCACTTCTTAGAGTGACATAGGGCTTGGCACTTTACTGAAGTGTTAGAGTGTGTCAAAGGGGGCTCCACTATATTATGTTACAGAAAAGCAAATGACCCAAACTGCAGACTACGATCAGTACCTGCTCCGAGGGGTGAATGCTTCCCGCCACTCCACTGTCACCCCAGCTCTGCGGCTTCCTCTTCCCAAGGAGTGACCCGACGCCGCGGGGGAGAGGGCACGCCCTTTGCCTGGAGCAAAGCTTTTCTTCCATGGTTCACCTTCAGCTCTCTCACTCACAAATGGAAAAACTATTGACCAGCTTTTCCCAGACCTGCTGCTGGCTAATAGCATCAACAGCTAATGTTTCATGAACTCCATCGCAATGTGATGCGTTCAGCAGAACCCTTTGGGTTAACATTTGCTCCCTTCCTGCTTCCTCCACGTGACTGGGCCTTTCTTGCTATGCAAAGAGGCTCTATAGGGCCCAAAGCTCTGTGTGTACCCAGCAACACTGACAGGAAATGAGTGTCATCTTGACGTTGCTAGCTGTCCTTTTCTGCAGATGGTTCGGTGGCCCTTCCAAAGAAAGCTAAGTTTGTCGACACTGAGTTTGGCTATCACCTGCTTTCCTAAGACGAAGGCCCTAGGCAGTCCCTGGTACCCTTTGACTGACATTAATTTTACCCATTTCTGTTCCTCATGGTTAAAAACAGAAGCTGAGTCATCAGGGCATTGGCATAATGATACCCAGTCTCACCCATGTGACATCTGGTCTTAAGTGGTGACACACAGAGGACAGGTGGGTGGGGAAGGAGACAACTGGACGTCCATTCAGATAGTTATAAAAATAGTCATACCACAGTCATGTGCACTGTCTTATTCGATCCTGAAATGAGGTAAGGCTTTTTATCTTGTTTTGCAGGTCAGGAAACTGGAGCTCGGAGACTTCAGGAACTTGCCTCTGCCATGCACGCGGGTGAGAGAAGGCACGCGGATTTGTGTGATTCGAGGCTTCCATGTTCCAGGATCTCAGGTTGGACTCTGTAAGGTCCATCTGTCCATGGCCCAAGGGTGCCACCATCCAGGACAGCAGTGCCCAGGACCAGGCGAGCTCTGAGTTCGATTTTGAAGAAGGAGGGAAACAAGATCTGGCAAGCAGAGGAGAGCGATGTTCGTTTTGGGGGTGCAGGGTGGGCATTAAATGCACCTGATTGGGAGGTAGCATTAACACTAAAGATCCTAAAATTTTTACCCTCTGCTTTAGGGCAATTTTAGGGATGTGGCAAACTGGGTGGGGGGCATTGCTGCCCCAGTGAAGGGGTGACAGATATTTTCCTTATGTGTTTCAATGACTCAGACAAAGTCAGGGTTCACCTGGCCCAGAGTCACTCAGGCAAACTGATCCCTCATTGTCCTGGATCCCTCATTGTCCTGAGAGAACTGTCATGTTCGACCTGTGAGGTCACCTTAGCATTATGGACTGTTAGCTTCTGGGTCTTCATGTGGTCGCAGCCTCAGCACAATGGTCCCCAGTTCCATAGGAATTGGGAGCTGAGGAAGACAGGGCAGACATGGGCTGGCCGGTGGAAACCTGACCCTTTCTCTCAGAGCCTGAAAGAGCCCATGTCACGACCAGGAGCATCAGCTGGGCACCGTGGGGCTATTTGCAGCCCGACAGCCTCTGCTGAATTATTGATGACCCTTGCTACCTCGGGACGGCCCCCTTGTTAACAAATCACACTCCGTATTAAAATTTAAAGAGGCAAATGAGTGCAATCTCTCGCCCTATTATTTCCCTCTTCTTTTACCATCTGAGCTCCAATTTTTAAGTCAATCAGCCTGAAAGGCTTCTCTTGGGAGATGGCACAGCCCAGAGTCAAGCTCAGGACAGGAAAACTGAAGGCCGTGAGCGAGACCGTGACCTGCGTTCCGAGTCTGCTCATGGGGCCTGAGTGACTCTGGGCCAGGTGAACCCTGACTCTGTCTGAGCCACTGAAACACATAAGGAAAAAATCTGTCACCCCTTCACTGGGGCAGCAATGCCCCCCACCCAGTTTGCTACATCCCTAAAATTGCCCTAAAGCAGAGGGTGAAAAAATTTAAATATCCATCCAAATTTGGATGTTGGATGTTTTATGTGGCCTGCAGAGTAATGTTATTTTTAAAATGAAAATAGTTGCCAAAGGTTTGAAAATTGGGAGCTTTTACATAAATACCTGATTTTCTGACTTCTCTTGAAAATCACTGTGGTGGATGGGGCGGCTCCTTTAAGGGAGGAATAGCCCTTTTGCTTTGCCTCAGTTCCCCCCACTGCCCGTCAAGGGCTGAATCAGGACCCTTGGTCTCAAGAAAGATGACCAACACGTTCTTCTATGTGCCTGCTTAGGTCTGTCACGACTGCCTGTGGCCGCAGTGCAGTTTGAAATCACTGGCCTCCTCTCCATTTCCGACCATTGCCGTGGGACACCTGAGTGTGCAGATCGTTCCAGACAAAGCTGTCGGAGGCATCGCGGGCTAGCACAGCTCTCTGGTTCCTTCCCTCGGCCTGGGGAATAGCACACTGTAGGGAGCGTGTGAGCCAGAAGCCAGGTCCTTTGAGAAAACAGGTTTTAGCAAGGCTACCTGTGTGCTTAGAGTCCACAGTTCACGGGTTTGGCAAGGCAGCCCAGAGCTGGGTGCACAGGACAATACTCGGGATGTGGTTTCTGGCTCACATGCTCCCTACACTCCCCTCCATGGTCCTTCCACCTGGACCCTAGCAGGAGAAGGACACATGGTCTAGACCCACCTCTGACTTGGAGCCTGGAGCTGAGCCACACACTGGGTCAGAGCTGCAGCCAACCCACAGCCTTCAGTAATGTGAGTGCACGGTAAACGTCACCGTAAGGTACTGAGAACTCGGGGTTACTTGTTACTGTAGCAGAGCTGACTAATACAGCAGCACTCTGCTTGCTAGCAAGGGGCGCTGTGATAAAAATATAATAATAAAATAAACCAAAAAACAACACTTTCCTGTTTTCTGAGGAGAGAAAAATGATGGCACTAGGGAATTTTGAAATATTAATTTTAATTGTTTAAAAAAATAAAAAAATTAAAAAATAGCTTTAGAAGATTCTGGAAACATCATGGCAGGGGCATCGGAAAAAGTGGGTTGAATTCCTGAACCTAAAGCTTAATGACCATGTTTAAAATTTTGAATAATATTCCTTTTATTGTAAAGAATTACCGTTTTAAAAATCTCATGTGTATTGAAATTGTATTGTGAGTTGGTTTCACTCTGTGTAGTAAAGAGGCCATCACAAAACCTTTGTCATATAAAGGGTCTCTCGCATGTGATACAGTCTTCACCACACTGCCTTACTGTGAGGTCAGATAAATGGCCTCAGTGCTTTGAAAAGACTTTGTTAGCATTAAGTGATGACTAAGTCCAGTTTTTACTGGGTTTGTAGTGTCTGGCCCCTCTCTCTTCTTCAGTCCTGGAGCACTTGGTTTGTGCCAGTTATGAGGCATCACATTCTAGGGTGTCTGGTTACTTTTGTGTGTATGTACATGAGAGAGGGCGAGGGCGAGGGGAGGGCGAGGGACACGGGAGGGGCCGGGGAGGGGGAAGGGAGGGAGAGCTTTACTATCAGTGAGGAAGGTTCTTGAGGAAAGGGATCCGACCTTATACATCTTTTTTTGTTTTAATTGTTAAATTTATTGGGGCGACATTGGTTAGCAAAAAAAACTACAATGCATCGTCTGTGTGTTGCATTAAGTGTGCACCACCCAGTCAGTTCTCTTTCCATCACTGTATATTTGACTCCCCCGCCCTCCTCTCCCACCCCCTCCCTGCTTGCCCTCAGGTAAGCACTAAACTACTGACTGTGTCCATGAGTTTTTGTTTCTTTGTTGCTTTCAGTTTTATATTCCGCGTATGAGTGAAGGCATATGGTTCTTTGTTTTTTCTGTCTGGCTTATTTCGCTTAGCATGATGATCTCCAGGTCCATCCATGTTGTTGCAAACGGCAGGATTTCCACCTTGTACATCTTCACATCTTGCCTGGGGAAGCTTCTTGCATAGAGCTCATGCTAAATAATTCCTGGCTAGGTGACTGAGTAAATCATACTTATGACCTTGGCTCTGGTTGTTTCTTCATGGGCAGCCTGTCATGTGGCCACAGCTCCCACGATGTGCAGAGCTCAAAGAATGCCAATCTAATGCCCCAAGAGGACTCCTTATCTGCCTCTGGATGTGACTTTGGTTATAGAGTCCCTAGGACCAGCTGGTCATCTCATTTACTCATAGATTATCCAGAAGAGCAAGTGCATGTAATAACTTAAAACTTCATTTCAAAATTGTCTGAGATCTGATTAGTACTCAGGAAATATAGTCAATAGCAGCTACTATCATGGTGGTTAAAACTATAAATACTATGACCAGAGATTAAAGAAAGGAAAAGCTTCTGTCCTTTCCCCCCTTCTTTTAATCCCCTCCTGCTAGAGGAAGGTCAAGAGAGAGGGAACCACATGGCTTGGAGAAGGAACACAGGTGCATAAACACACACAATAATTACCTCATTCATCTCAAAATTAGTAGGAAAAGTTTCCTTCTAGAGGGTAGGGCTGGGCCCAGCCTCTTTATGGGGCCTCCAGCCAGCATGGCAGGTCCTCAGAGCTGGGGGGCTGGCTGGCAGTTTGCCCCAGGCCCTGCAGCTGTAGATGGGAACCCCCATCTAGAACAACCCCCCATCCTTGCCTTCCTCTGACTGCTGTAGGTACCAACATAATAGTGCCTCATGCTAGCCCTCCTATCTGTTGCCCATTTTAGAGCTGGCAGTACAATATCTTACCTTAGAGATAAACAACTGACATGTGAAGAAATTATGTGATTTGCCAAAACGTTTTTGCAGTACAAGACAGTGAAAGGAAAAGGTGATGTGACAAAGAGGCTGGGCCTTGAGGGCATTATGCTAAGTGAAATAAGCCAGAAAAAGACAAATATAGTATCATCTCTTTTATAAGTGGGATAAAAAATATACGAGGTCGGACAATTTTGTGAACTCATCCTAGAAAAAGCGCTACATACCTCATTGCTGAGTATCACTGTGGTCACCTTCAAAGTACTCCCCTTGGGAAGCTGTGCTCCAACACCAGTGCCTAGTCCACCCTTCAGAGAAATTTTGGAACTCTTTCTGGAATGGCCATCAGAGCTGTTGTCGTCCCCAAAATATGGCAATTAAGTTCACGAACCTGCCACCGTGCGCTGACATTGGCAGCACTGTACAAACAATTGGGTAAGGTGTCATACATAACCTTGGCAAGGTTATGAACTCTGTGATGGCCCCTCCAGAAAAAGAGTTCCAGAATTGCTTTGAAGGGTGGACTAGGCACTGGCATTGCTGCACAGCTTCCCAAGGGGAGTGCTTCGAAGGTGACCGTAGTGCTACTCAGCAGTGAGGTGTGCAGCACTTTTTCTAGGATGAGTTTGGGAAATTAATTGTCCGACCTCATATATCTCAACACCACAAGCTCAGATACAGAGAACAGATGGTGGTTGCCGGAGGCGGGAGTGGCGGTGAGGAGAAATGGATAAACTGTTTTTGGTTATTTTTTAGCTTAAATAAATTCAGTAATAAAAACATATATACAATAAAAATAAAGAACAAAAAAGAAGAAGTGGGAGGAGACCAAGCGCTCAGGCATGCAAACTGTCCTTGGTTACTTTGCGACCTTAGTTACTTTGTGACTCCCCTCCACTGCTCTTCTCACCTCCTCACTTTGAGCCCTCAGGGAGGTTACATGTCCCCATGTCCCCAGCAGGGCGGGAGCCCACTTCTGGGCTGTGCTCCTCCTTACACTGATTCCCGTAGTGACTCCACCTCACTTCGTGGGCATCCTGTCGCAGATTAGGGCACAGAGACTCCCAGGCCATCTGGAGTGACTTGCTCAAAGTCACTGAACACACTGGTGGCCAAGTTAAGATTTATAAGGAAAGCTGCTGCTGATGGGGCCTGTCTCCCAACCCCCAGCCGGGTCGATGAGCATCTCTTTATAACACTCTTTCCTCTTTGGCTCCCTTGGCAGCTCCCAACCAATGTTTCCTTATTTAATGACAGCTGACCCTAGGACAACATGTGTTTGAAATGTGCAGGTCCACTTATATCTGGATGTTTTTTCAATAAATACAGTTGACCCTTCGAATCGCATCTGCGGTTGGGTTTCACAACCCAGGATTCAACCAACTGGAATGCAAACAACATTTTCACATTCCCAACAGCAGATTCCCAACTGCGGAAGGAAAGTGCTGATTTCCCAACTGCGGTGAAGAGGTGACGGGGCTGCTGCAGAGTCGGAAGTGATGGCAGATTTTTGACTGCACTGAAGGGTGCCCACTTGGTGAGCGCTGTCATAGATAAGGGAGATCTTTGCTGTGCCAGTCTTCACTCCCACGTCACTACTAGTTTCTCGAAACACAAGTGTTGCTAGCCATCACAGAAACCACAGGTTGAAGAAGCCATTTCATCTTGAGAGTTGATTTCCACTCGCTCGGCGCCATGGCCCACTGAGGGCTAAGGAGGCTGGGATTTCAGTGTAGCCTCTGGGTTGTGCATGCCAGCTGTCTGGCCTGGGAGGGCACAGAGGAGAGAAGGGAGGCAGGAACAGAGGGCAGGCATGGAAGAAGGTGGTATCATACAGAGAAGGTTAAGGGACTTAAGTTCTATTCTGCAGTGGACATTGTGCAGGATATGAGACAAATCGTGGACCTTGTCTGTGCTTTAGTTGCTTCTTTGGTAAAATAAAGAAGATACTAATTTTAATTTGCTTGCCTTGTAAGTGCAAAAAGTTTTTTAAGTTCTTGGAGATCCAGGTAAGCCCTGGTATATGAGTATGATTAGAATGGGTGTAATTGGGTATGCTCTGGCTATGCCTTGGCCAAATTACTTAATCTCATCAACCCCCAGTCCCTTCAGTTAGAACAAGGTAATGATAATTAGCACCGACGTCCTAGGGCTGCTGTGAGGTTTAAATGACTCACTGTATATAAATCACTTAGCACATGTCTGGCATTTCTTCGGTGCTCAGTACAGTGATCATGGTGAGAGCAAAGATGAGCCAGCTCAGAGGTCTAGAGCTCTGGGTCTAGTCTATTCATTACCTTATGGCATTTGGCCAGCTGATCTTAAAATTTAGATGCAAGAGCAAAGGACTAAGGATAACAAGAGGAGGTTTGAAAAAGAACAAGATAGGAAACTTGCCTCACCAAATATCAAGACTTCTTGTAGTGCTGCAGCAATTAAGAGAGATAGTACTGATGCAGGGGTAGAGAAAAAGAGACCAACAGACTAGAGAACGCCACCACCACCAACAAACCCATATGTAATTGAAAATTTGATATGTCAAAGTAGGAAAATGATGGACAATTAGTTCTCCATATGGAAAAAATGGGGTTCCCTGGTGGTGTAGTGGCTAGGCTTCAGTGCTCTCAATGCTGTGGCCTGGGTTCAATTCCCAGCCAGGGAACCAACCAATAAATAAATAAATAAAGTCCATATGGAGAAAAATAAAAACACATCACACGCAAAAATCAATTCCAAGTACATTACAGAGCTCTACTTGAAAGTAAAAATGTAATGGTTTTACAAGAAAATACAGAAAAGCATCTTTGCCTTAAGGGCTAGAGAATGATTCCTTAGACAATACATAAAAAAGGGAAAATAGTGGCATATTTACTACACTAACATTACATTTAAAACTTCCTTTTAGTGAATGACACCATAAACAAAGACTAAAGGTAAGCCTGAGACTAGGAGAAAATATTGAAAACACAGAAGTTGAAAAAGGCCTACTATCCAGAATTTAAAAAGAACTATAACTCATTAAGAAACTTAACAAAAGGGAAACAGGTAAAACATGGGATGACAGTCATTAATTGCCAATAAATTCATGCAAAGAGGCTCAAGCTCCCAGTAACTAACTGAAACAACTGTAAGATAGCAGTACGTTGACCCAAATTTTTAATGTCTGATAGTAAGTGTAAGCAAGAATGTGGATGGATTAAAATTCTCCTGTCCTACTTCACACCCAGTTATCATCACTTTGAGCCAGAGAGTCTAATTCTAGACACATAATCGAATGAAACTGTCATATTGCATAAAATAATGTTAATTTAACAATGGTAGTAATTGAATAAAAAAAGGTGGGGGGAGCTTCCTAAGTGAATGTCAAGAGTGGATAAATAAGTTAGGGTATAGTCATACAATGGGATATTATGTAGGAATCAAAATGATAGGCTAGAATTACACGTATTGAAATCTATAAATCTTAAAAATATAATGTTGCATGACAATAAGCAAATCACGGAAGAGTAGGCATGGTAGGATGCCCTTTGTATCAAGCTTAAAAGCATACAAAACCCAAGAAGTCCTACTTGTTAGGATTTTATTGTTCATGGGTTCACACATAGGACCTGTGAAGAGTGGTATAAAATCTGAACAGGAGTGATAAACATGAAATTTAGGGTGATAGGTACCCCGAGGGTGGCTTAGAGGAGACGTCTGTAGGAGACTTCAGTCATAGTTGTAATGTTTTATTATTACAAAAAATCTAAAGCAGATTGGTCAGAATGTTAAGGTTTAATGCAGTGAGGTGGTGGGCAGCCAAGTATTCATTCTGTTCTTTTCTCTCACTTTGTACACCTTAGGGGATTATGCAGTCCACTTTAAAAGATGTTAAGTTGGCTTTTACTCCCAACACAAAGGAAGGTGAAGGTGAGATTAATTGTTTGTTGTTCAAGGGCTGATGTGTGACCTGCTGCCTCCTCCAGACTGGCCAGTGGCCGACTCCAGGACGGCAGGAATGAAAATGAAAGAACGAAAGACGTGAGAGGACGAGCGGGCCTGCCGTTGGAAGTCGAGGCCCAGGCATAGGTGCACTATGCCCTTTCTGTCCTGAAGTCACACTTAGAGAGTCATTTCCTTCCCATTCATCTCCCTCAACCTGAGTTGCACCTAGGGTCACCGTTCAGGGGAATCGTACATAGTAGGACCATTGCTCACAGGACAACCAGGAGCTGAAATGCAGTCCTAGCTGTGCCCTGAATTCATTAGTGTTTTTCCCGCATCGTGTGGCGCTCACGAGAGCGCTCCTCTCTCAGCAGGGCGTCGCTGTCTTTCTCGTATTATAGTGACAATAATAAGCAAAAACAAACCCCAGGACGTAAAATCGCCAGGGAGGCCTTCCTCTTTAATTAAGGAGTTCTAATGAGTGACAGTCCCTCCATGCATGAAACTCCGTTCTCTTTTATCAATAGGGCATTGTGAACGTGGGCTGCATCTTCCTTTGCAGCTCTGCTGCTGTTTCTCTTTCATTTTCCTCTCCTGCTGCTTCTGCTCCCCTCCGGACGTCCATGTGCACGTATGTGGCACATAAGACATAAAGGATGCAAACGTCTTTATTCATCTAGCCTGCTTGAAGTTCTAAGATTCTTTGCGTGTCATCCAAGGAAATGTAATACGAACCAGGAGCTTAATTGGTTGGTAATGGTGCTAATAAAGTTAAGTCTTAGGCTCTGTGCCCCAAAAGGTAGAATGACTGCCTCTGGTCCACAGGTACAGACAGCACCTCAAACGGTGTCCTTGCTTATATGGGGTCAGACAAGGCAGGCCGACTTGTGGCAAATACACCACTACCATGGGAACTCAAAATTGTCCCTAGCCTGGGGAGTCTGTGGATTCCTTTTATGAGAAAAGGAGGGTATCTTACATGGGCAAAAAGGGTTAAGAAAGTCCCAACTCAACTATAAATATGAAACTGAGAAAGCAGTCTGGGCCGAGTCCCACCTTGATTGCTACGGAGTAGAAAAATAGACACTTGGTCGTTCTCACTCTCATTTTTGTAATTTTTCTGAATCTGGGGGTATCTAATGAGGAAGAATGTGACAAGCTCAAGCAAAGAGAAATTTGGGCTGAATCTCTGGGAAAAAAATCATCACGGAGACATTCATCAGACTGTGTAATAGTCATCCCCCAAGGGGAATGACGTAAACCTCCTAGTTCCAGTCATTTAAATTTAGACCGAACCACGCATTTGTGTGTAGACCCCAGGGAACAATTCTCGTTGAAGAGGGGACAGGGACGCTGATAGGCCAGATGACCTAATAGATCTTTTCCAACTTAATTGTGAGATCCTAATTAAAACGAACGATAGGGCCCGTTATGAACCCATTACATTAATATTCTGTGGAGTCTCCAGGAAAGCCAAAGGGGTTTTGGCTTCCTGTAACTTCTATCAAGTCAGAGTCCATGAGCCACGTCCACCGTGTAGCTGTTTCTCTTGAACTGACTTATTCGAAGTGGAGTGAGAAGCACGCTTTGACAGGTGCCGCAACAGTAAATAGTGTTCTGGCGGAAAACACAATGGTGAGCTGGCTCTGTTACGTGACAGGGTGACAGGTGCCATCCTGGAACACCAGGGCGAAAAGCTGCTTTCTCACATACAGCCCTGACTCTTCCTTTCAGCCTCAGCGGCTGTGTGAGAGAGAATGTTGGTCACTGGAGAAATCTGGGCAGAGATCCTGCCATCTCGGACCTGCCCAGTTCACTGCCATTAGTTAGCCTCTCTTCCTTGACTGTCCTTTAAAATGGACCCCAGGGAGGAGGCTCAGACCAGGCCGCTGGTGGGCTGGCCAGGGCTTGTCTGAGAGCCCCCAACTAAGGCGCAGAGGGCTCCTTAGCCCCCAAAGTGACAACAGGTTAGGGCAAGTGGAAGAGATCAGGGGCTCGTTGCCCCATGTCCTCTTTCAGGTGAATGCAGTCTTTGAATAAGAAGAAATAGTGGTGACATCCAGATGGTCAGCTGTTTTATCATTCTTGTCCCATCTGGAGGATCCCCAAAAGGTTCTTGATGGGTCACAGAACTCTACCAGCAGGAAGCAGACACTGGCGTGCATCAGAAAATATCAAGCTTGACCTATTTTACCAAGATTGACCTATTTTAAATTTATGAACTGGACTCTAATTAGCCTGCACGGAGCTTCCGTGGACATTGGAGAAACCACTTTGCAGCAAGCGAGGCTTACAGGGTCAGGTAAGCGGAAGGACCGGGAAAGCCCTGTGCCTTCAAGACTCAGCTAGTGTCGCCTCACTATGACATGACCCTTGACTCCTGCAGGCAGATCCCAGGAACTCCCCTGTCCATTACAGTGTTGCTAGTACGTAATGGTCAGTGGACGTATCTGTATCCTTACAGGCAGGGGCCGCGTCATTTCATTCTTGCCCTCAGAGTATCGCTCAGTTCCTGACACAGAAGTCACTTAAAACTTGTTAGGTGATCCCGGCGCTACCTTAGAACTTCGGTTTCTTCATCTGTAAAGCAGCATAATACAAACTCGAATGGCTGTTCATGGTATTAAATGCCAGAATAGAGGACTTAGGACAGTGCCCAGCACTTAAATAACATGTGGTTCCTTTTTCCACTTTTTTGGTATGGGAGTGTATTTTTGGTTCTGAGAGATATCAGGCAAAAAGTTTTGTTTTTTTAAACAGAAAAAAAAAAGGTCAGAATGTTGTACCCTTGAATTTTGTGTATCAGTTTTATTGGGTTTGCAGGTTGGGTCAGCATCTTGTACCCTGTACATAAAGGTTATCCAAATTCCCGGCATCCAACCTCCTCCTCATCAGTCACTGGGCCACGTACCTGTAAGTAGGTGACATTCTGAGATTGTCACACCTGATTCCACTTGGGGAATAAGTAAGTACCATCAGTGACGATAAAAACGGATATTGGAAGGTGGCCTGTGTGTTGGTTGATGGCCAGAATCTCACCTTTGTTGCTCCAGAACAGCTCCAGGCCTTCCCTGAGAACTGCACCCTCCATGTGTCCTAACTTTTCTTGGTTGCTTTATTCCTACAAAGCGAAACGTAGCTCCGGAGGCACCCAGAAAGGAGGTCTGTGCCATCGAGGCACGCGGGGGCTGGGGCCGGGCTGGCGGGCAGGAAGCCGCACACAGAATGGCCGGCTGCCCGCCCAAGCCAGTGTCTGCTTTCCACCAGCCCGGAAGTTACCTCTTCCAGGTGCACTCATGTCACCACACGCCCTGCAGGCCCAGTCCTTCCAGCTGTCCTCGATGGTCGCACCGGGCACGGGACCTGTAAGACACCAAGCAGAGGCCGACAGAGGCGGGGCGGACACTGCCAGGCCCGGGTTCAGCCGGCCGCACGCCCCAGCTGTGCGGTGAGCCCAGGTCCCGGCGGCGATTCGGGCTCTCCCACGCCCCAGGCGAGCCCCGGCCCGGCCCTGGTTCTCGGTTCTTCCATGGTCTCATCTCTCAACCCTGGGAAACTCGTGTTCTCCGGGAGGCAGTGAGCAAGGCCTTCTCCGTCTCCTGCTTCCGGTTCCGGCTGCGCAGTTGACCTCTGACCCGGAATTGTCCTCATCTCAGTTGCCTCCTGGAGGGCAGGAACTCCCTGACTCTCTCTGCTGGCCGTCAGTGGGTGCTGTGGTCAAGCCTCTGTCACTCCCAGGCTGTACCAGGAGCTGCTTCTTTGCTCTGTCCTAATTCCCATGCTTTCTTTTCCTGCTTTTGAAAAACATTTGGTCGCACTGTCTCAGCGCTTTCTAAGCAGCACTGGGACACGCCATCTCCCCGTGCTGCCACTGCCCATCTCACGGATCTGCCATGAAGCATCTCCCACACCACCCAGCACTGGCCAGGCGCTTGGCTGAGTCCTTGGTGACTGCAATGGGACATGCTGAAACGGGTGAGGAGCATTGTTTGCGGCTTGTGGGTGTGGCATGCAAGGTTTCTCAAACTCAGCACGATTGGCATTTGGGGCTGGAGAGCTCTCCTGTGGGCCCCCCTGTGCATTGCAGGATGTTTAGCAGCATCCCTGCCTCCCTGCTCCAGATGCTACATGATTCTTCTCCCAGAAAACCAAAAAATGCCCCCCTCCACACACTGCTGGTGTCCCCTGGGATGGGGCAAGACACTATCCTCGGGAGGACCTCTAAGACCTAGAAGGTACAGATCTGTTCTCTGGGGCCCGTCAGTGCTTTGAAGGACACCCCGATTTATTCTGGATCCTGACACTCAGCCATCGAATGTGCTGAAGCGGAGGGAGGTGGTCTCATGAGCTGCTCATCTCCTGTCAGCTGTCGGTGAACCCACCTCTTTTCTGCTGCCTGTCACCCTCCGGCTCGCAGTTCTGGCGGGCCTGAGCTCTAACTGCCGAGCCTTACTGAGCCCCACTCCCCAGTCGCATCCTCCGCTCCCTCCCCTCGCGCCTGTAGGTGCTCTGGGCCGCTGCCCACCCCCCACCCTGCCTCCCAGGCACCTCTCCTCCATCCACTTTCTTTCTTCCACACGGTCGTTAAAAGGCTCTTGGCTGAGGGCACTTCTCCCCTTTTTGACATCATGGTGGGGTTCATTCTGTTACAACCTTTGGTTACAGTCTCTTAAGAGAGAGGGACGTTAGCCCTGTAGGCTGATGAGTCGTCTTTGACCAGAGGCCATCCCTTCTGCCGCATTCAGATGCCCCTCGTCCATCCGCGTCCCCCAGCACAGCACCCTGGGCTTACCACTCTGTACCAAGATGGTCTGTCTCTGCCCAGGCCCCCTGACCAGACTGTAAGCTCCTTGAATTCACACATCATGTCTTTTTTTTTTAAAGGATTTTTTTTTTTAATTTTAGTTTCAAATTATAGTTGACGTGCAATATATTAGTCTCAGGTGTATAACAGTTACCTTATGAAATGATCACCGTGGTAACTCTGGTACCGGTCCGGCACCATGCACAGTTACTACATTGTTGACTCTGTTCCTTATGCTGCACTTTACGTCCCTGGGACTTAGAACACACCCATCTCCTTTACTGGCCTGCTGTCAGGCAATCATCTGTTTGTTCTCTGTATCTATGAGTTTGTTTCTATTTTGTTGGTTCATTTTTTTATTTTTTAGATTCCACATGTAAGTGAAATCATATGGTATTTGTTTTTCTCTGTCTGACTTATTTCACTTAGCATTCACGTTCTTGCAAATGGCCAGACTTCATTTTTTGGGGGGCTGAGTAATGTTCCATTACATGGAGACATGCACGCAAGTGGACACACACACACCCCTTTGTCCATTCATCTATTGATGGACACCTAAATTGCCTCCATATCTTGGCTATTGTAAATAATGCTGCAGTTAACATAGGGGTGCATATATCTACTAGTGTTTTTGGATTACTCAGAAGTGGGATTGCTGGGTTATATGGTAATTTCATTTTTAATTTTTTGAGGAGCCTCCATGCTGTTTTCCATGGTGGCTGCACCAATTGACACTCCCACCCACAATGCACGAGGGTTCCCGTTTCTCCACATCCTCACCAACACTTGTTGGTTTTTGTCTTTTTTGATGATAACCTTTCTGACAGGTGTGAGGTGGTATCTCAATGGGGTTTTGATTTGCATTTCCCTGATGATGAGTGAGGGCATCATAGCTTTTTCACCCTTACCACTTCCGGTGCTGAAGAGAGAAGAGCTCGCAGTGCATACAGTGCACTCAACAGAAGATTAGTGCATGAATGATCTCAGCTCTGGAAAAAAATTCCTTCATTTAAATTCAGCAGCAATGGACTTTCTTGAACTTTAAGGAAACTGGCGACAAAAGACTTTGAACTTGTAGCACGTGTTTCTCCTCAAGGACCATAGCTCTGCCTTAATTTCTCAGAGCCTCGCCTTCAGCCTCCGGTTCACTACGTGTAGAATCTTGAACTGGGAAACCCCCGGCCCCACGGCGGGATGAGACCATTCCTCTCACAGCCCAGCTGGTGGGCCATGCATAGTGTCATAACACTGATCTTACACAGCCATCTCAATATAAATAAAGCAGGGTGAGCTAAGAGAACAAGTTGCAAATACCAGTCTCTTTGTGTCACAGTTCCCTACTATCATCTGGGAGCCAGCCCAACTTTATGAAAATCCCTCAGAAGAGCCAGACAAGCCTCTCTTTCTAATGCATTTTAATATTTGCAAAAATATCATCATGGTCAGCTTTGATTAATATTTATCGCTGTGTATCACAATTCATTTTATTAACTCTTCCCCAGGACTATTAACAAACTCCAGAGCTGTTATAATCCAGGAAGCAGAGGTAATAGAGAGCTTTAGCAACTTGCTTAAGGCCACAGGGTCAGTTCGGTGTCTAGTGGGATCTTTAACATCCAGACCCGCCCTGGGCTCAGCACAGGGGAATTTGCCTCACCTCGTGTGTGCATCAGACAGGTCAGCCGCCTGGTAGCCACCCCCAACACCGGGCAAGAAGCAAGTTTTCAACGTGAAGAGGGAGCCAGCTCATCTTGCTGACACATGTCACATCTCTCACTGAAGGGAGAGAACCAGTGAGGCCCAGCTTGTCCACTGGGGCATGTCACAGTCTAGAGGGCATATGAAAGACAAATGCTCACTTGTCACCTGCTTTTCCCTTTATGGAGAGACAGCCCCCAAAGCGCTGCTGTTGTAACTGTGAGACGCGGCATCACATGTTAATGAGAAGGGGCAGATGTAGCATTTCTGAGCCAGGGACCCTGTGCGGTGGTGGCAGCCACCCAGGAAGGAGCGAAGACCGTTAGCTAGATGGAGATTTGGTCAAGATTTCGGAGGCAGGTTCTCAGCCCAGACACGAGGCCTGCCGCGCCCCCCTCCCCAGAGGAGCTGCCCCTTGCAGCCCTGCCGGGTCCAAGCCAGGGCACACCCTCTCCCCCTCTGTTCCGTAGCCCTTGGGACCAGTGGGGGGATGCCCACCTGCTACCTGGACAGCAGGGACGCATGCACAGAGCCCCCCAGGATCAATGTACACGCCTAGACATTCTGCTGAAGGATGAGTCACATCCACCGCCACTCCCCATCCTCCTGCCTGTGGTCACATCTTTCTGTGGGTGTGCGTGAGAGGAAACTTACCCAAGGTCAAGGACGGAAGTCAGAGCCCAGATTACTGCCTGCTTCTTCCTAGCTATGTGGCCTTGCACAAGTTTCTTAACCTCTCGGAGCCTCTGAGTCCTCATTAAAAGGAGACCAGTAATGCTGACCTTACCTGTGATGCAGGGTCCAGTGCGACACTGCACATTGTATAGAAGCATGCTCCCCAAATATGAGGGATGGGGGTGATGCTTGTGTATTTAGCTGTGTCACTTACACCTTTAAAGTCTCAAGCTGATTTCAGGGACATAGCACCCATTAGGCCCCTAGGGACTCTGATCACCCATAATGATCCTAACTGTGAGGCTTTGCCCTTCTCATATCATTGTGCCCTGTCACGTAGAGGGACTGGGTTGTCCCAGCCTGTCACCCAGCAGACATTTATTAAGTACCTCAGTGTTCCTACCACTGGGTGGACCTTGTGGACACTACACGAACAGACTGAACACGATCCCTGCGCCCAGAAAATGAACAGTCTAGAAACCAGCAAACAAGGCACGAGTTCGACATGCGGCGCCCTCCAGTCCAGCAGGTTTCAGCTTGCTAGGTGCGCCGCACGGCCTTGGGGAGGTCAACGTCGAGAAAGTGTGCTTCACGCTGCAGCGCTGTCCCCTGAACGCCATTCCTTCATGACAAAGGCTCCCTTCTTCTTAACAGAGGTGAGGAACAACCACACCGGATTTCTTTCAGGTCAAGGGACCTCCCACCCTCTTGCTTAAAATTCTCTCTGTGGCTCTTACTTCTTTACACATCGAAGTAGAATGTAACAAGTCTTTTGGGTTCCTTGGGCCCAATGTCTGGATGCCGGTGGCCCCTCACTGTCCCATAGCTCTTGCATCTTCTTGTCACCAGGTTGCTATTCCCAGCTCCTCAAGCCAGTACCCTGCAGACCCCTCCCCCATTGTTCTTATGGTGGCCTGAGAGCTCACTGTCCCTACTAACTGAACAGCGCCTGGCCTGCAACAAGCTAAAAAAACCCGCGCAGGATTTATGTAAGATTCAGGGCAATAGCAGATTTGTCACAAGACGGCACATGAGTAATTGTCAAATGGGCTGCACAGACAGCCTCCTGGGCTCCTTTCTCGAAGGAAGCAGAGCATGCCTCGTGAACAAGCTTAAATGAACAAGCTGGCCCAGAGGAGAGAGGCCGGAGTGGACAGGAAACCTAAGGAATTTGCCCTTGGGTGGCCCGTGACCGGCTGTACCTGACGGGCGTGTGCATGGGCCTGGCTGCAATGCCAATTTAAGAAGTCATGAACATTTGAATGTTGGTCATTTCATACGGTTTAACTTAAACGTTTTGGGGTTTGGTAAATTATTTTATACTGACATGAAACGCTAATGTGGCTCCTTCTGTGATTTAGAAGATAAACCTGGAATATAGTTTTGATACCTTATTTAGCCATTAGTACTGACAACGAGCACTTATAGCATTCTTGCTCTGTACCTTACACACCACCTGAACGTCTCATTTCAAACTCATAATAACCTGGGAATTAAGAATGTTTAAATTCTTTTTTGTACAAGATACTGAGACTCAGAAAGATTAAGTAACTTGCCCAAAGTGACGCAACTGGTGAGTGGTGAGGCTGAGATGAGACTTGAACCCAGGCCTCGTCTGGCTCCGGAGTCCACACCTGTCGTGCGGTAGTGCTTCCTGGACATGCCGCACACAAGCCTCATGGCTCAAACCTCAGCTGCTCACTCAGCCTTCCTATTTGTAGCTGATGTTCAAGAAACATTTATTGAATCAAGCTAAATGCAGACATCCAAAGGCTCAGTCACTACGACTTCTTTCAAAACCTGATCTCACATCTGTTCGTGTATCCACCCCACCCACCACTTTTCCCTTTCTCTTACCCAAGTACTGGGTATCTCTAAACCTCATTTTCCCTTCCCATAAACAAAAATTTAGTGAGCACCTACTATGTGAAAGACCTTGTTCTGAGGACTCTTTCTTCCTCTCATGTCCTTAATTCACTCCATTAAAAAATTATTATATATTTACACACATATAAATATATCAATAACCACTGTGTGTCCACCTGTGTACCCTGAAAACACAGAGATGAATGATCCCTCTCTCCTGTCTTCTGTGAACTCAGAGTCACGGAGGGGAAATAAACCATCAAGGTCAGCAAGTCCCTGTCCCACAGCGTGGATGGGAGCAAAATGATAGAGGGGTGTATGGGGTACACAGGGGAAGATATAGGGAGAAGTGATTAACTTGAGGCTGTCAAGGGGACATCACAGAGGGAGCTAAGTGTGACAGCTCTGCAACCCCAG
This sequence comes from Lyroderma lyra, assembly GCA_004026885.1. NCBI lineage: Eukaryota > Metazoa > Chordata > Mammalia > Chiroptera > Megadermatidae > Lyroderma > Lyroderma lyra. Next base: position 101,798 of record PVJL010004841.1, read on the forward strand.
GACACAGTGCAAGGCATGGCGTAGGCATTCTGTGCAGCAGTATAAACAGTATCACTAGAACCAAACATCAATTCAGAGGGGGACACGACATGAAATGTGGTGGAGAGTTTATCGGGCTGAATGGACTTTTCCCTGCTGGGCAGTGGGAGGTCCTGACGAAGTTTAAATAGAAGAGCACAGGAAAAGATTGGCTGAGTGGTGGCTGGGACGGGTGGCACAGAAAAAGAGGTGGAAGGAAGTGAATGAGAACATTCTTGCCACTCCAGAGCTAGGGCCACGACTGATGACGGGGTGTAGGGACAGAAATGAATGTCATGCAGGGAATCCTTCCGGGCCAGCAGCCTAACCTGTGCCTGGTTATCTCTAGGACTTCTCTCTTTATTTGTGTCTTTACATGTATATCCTACTTTCTAAATTTGGGATGGTTTGCAATAAAAGAAACATGTTTCCATTTATTAACACAGAAACAGATTATGTATATATCAGAAAAATAGATTAGATTATTAATATTAAAAGAGAAATCAGGCACAGAGAGAGAGAGTCTAAAACCTCAGTTAGTCTAGGCTCATGTTACTACTGTTACTGAGCATTAAGTTTGGTTCTAAGCCTCCAAACAGCCAAAGCTAAAAAGGGGGCCACAGGGTTCTCTAGTCCCCATGGCTGTTTCTTTTCTCATTTATTTTTATGTTTCAATTACATTCGACAGACACTATTATATTGGTTTCAGGTGTACAGCATAGTGATGAGACATTTATATAACTTAGAAACTCCTTATTCCAATACGTCTGGTTCTCGCCTGACACCGTATATTATGATGTTATTGACTCTGTGCCCTGTGCTGCATTTTGCATCCCTGTGACTATTTTGTGACTATGAACTTGTGCTTCTTGATTTCTTTCCCTTTTTCACCCTCCTCCCATCGCCCCAACAAATCTAGTCCCCCTCTGATGCCACCCATAGTTATTGCATCATTATTGACTATATTCCCATGTTTAACCCTATGTCCCCATTATAATTACTTTAAAACCACCAGACTGAACTTCCCAGTCTCCTCCCCTTATTTCACCCCCTCTCCCAACCTTCCCCCCATCTGGCAACAAACCAAGTGTTCTCTAAATCTACCAATCTGTTCCTGGTCTGCTTTTTTATTTTCTTCCTTGGATTTCACCTGTAAATAAAGTCAACTTGCATCTGTCTTCCTCTGTTTGACACTCCACTCAGTGCAATACCCTCCATGTCTTTTAATTGGAGCTTTTAATTCATTTAAGTTGAAGGTAATTGTCGATGTGTACCTATTGCCATTTTATTGTTCATAATTTTGCTCCCCCCACCTCCCCACCTTAAAGAAGTCCCTCTAACATTCCTTGTAATACTGGTTTGATGTGGATGAACTCCTTTAACTTTTTCTTGTCTCAGAAGGGCTTTATTAGTCTTTCGATTTTAAATAATATTCTTGCTGGGTAGAGTAATCTTGGTGGTAGGTCCTTGCTTTTCACCACATTGAATATTGTCTGCCACTCCCTTCTGGCCTGCAAAGTTTCTGTTGAGAAATCTGCTGACAGTCTTATGGGAGCTCCTTTATAAGGGACCAGTTGCTTTTCTCTTGCTGCTTTTAGTATTTTCTCTTTGTCTTTAGCCTTTTAATTATAATGTGTCTTGGTGTGGGCCTATTTGGGTTTATCTTGTTTGGGACTCTCTGTGCTTCCTGGACTTGTTTCTCTGTTTCCTTTACCAGATTAGGGAAGTTTTCAGTCATTATTTCTTCAAATAGGATCTCAATTCTTTGCTTTCTCTCTTCTCCTTCTGATACTCCTATGATGCAAATGTTGTTGTGCTTGATGTTGTCCCAGAGGCCGCTTAAACTATCTTCATTTATTTGGATTATTTTTTCTTTTTGCTGTTCTGACTGGGTGTTTTCTGCTACCTGGTCTTCCGATAAGCTGATTCGATCCTCTGCTCCACCTAATCTGCTGGTGATTCCTTCTATTACATTCTGAATTTCAGTTATAGTATTCTTCATTTCTGACTGGTCCTTTTTATAGTTTCTATGTCTTTTTTTATGCTTGCTATCTCTCTGTTGAAGTTTTTGCTAAGTTCCTTGAGCATCCTTAAAAATCATCGTTTTGAGCTGTGTATCTGATAGGTTGCTTGCCTTCCTCTTGTTTAGTTCTTCTTCTGGAACTTTCTGCTGTTCTTATATTTGAGACATTTTTTTCTTTGCTTGTTTCCTCACTTTGGATGCCTGTCTGTATTTGTTTCTATGTGTTAGGTTGATCTGCTATGTCTTCCAGTATTGCTGGATCGCCTTATGTAGTAGGTGCCCTGTGGGGCCCTGGCACTGTC